>CM019167.2:109118582-109167595 GCA_009739505.2 Apolygus lucorum | reverse complement strand
TATATTCGGTTTGGGTAAAGCTGATTAGGCATGTATACGATTTTCAATTCAGATCAGTAAATTGTGATTGTCACACACTACTTAAATTTTCTATTTAATGGTTTCCTCAAATTCTACAAGATTATGGCCACTTGAAATTAATTTAAAACTTTTCCAACATAATTAACCAGAAAGGAACTATCAAAACCAACATCGTCTCCAGATAGGTTTCTATTCCGACTACGTTTTTGCGCTATGTAGGTACAGCGTCAAGGAACTGCAAGCCTCATAAGTTGAGGTAGCTCGCAAAGCATAGCCTGCTATGAGTATGTACTTGCAATACTATGTGATATCATAGTGGATTTCCAACGTAACACGGTGTTGGTGTGTGCCCGAAGAATGTATTAAATAGATTTCATCGTCGTCGGACCGACGCGATGGTACCTAGCGTTTGAGCAGTGCATTGTGAGGCTAGAGCGTTGGCTCCTTGAAACTAAGGCTCGGAATTTCCCTGATGCGGATCAAAGATAATTTTAATAACTAAAAAATTTGTATACACAATTTAGAGTGCAAACCAAGAACGATTACGCAAATTATTCAATAGCAAGCAAGCCTTTGTAATTCCACTACAACGTAAGAATTGGATGTGGATTGTCCAGTTGTCAATGTAGGTTGAGCCGTTTGGCTTTAATTATTTCGGACAAGAAAAGAGATTAATGTATTGTAAGGATTATTTGGCGTGAGCAAGCTCACTATAACCATTAGTTCATTCCTGTACATGTCTAGCACTTTCTAAGGTGTCCTAACGGCATCATAACACCAATCACGTTTTCCAGAATCTCTTCGACTTAGCAACCAGTCATCCACATGGGATGGTATGGCTCCAACTGAATTTCATAACTTTTGTCCGTAAAATCAGTATGCAGTACACATGAGTAGGTGGGATAGGTTTCATTCAATTGTAATTCCTACATCTTCTATATAACTTTCTGAAATTCCAGAAATCAACATTATTAATGCCTAGGAAAGAGCTCGAATACTCGACGGGCACTTTGTAGTGGCTTACACACATCAGGACCATCTCCTATTATTTTAGCTCGCCCTACGCTTAGTGTGGCAAAATAATTATATAGTTACATCAACATAGACTTGAGTGGAGGACGAGCAGAAAAATATAGAAGCAAACACATCACATAATGTAACAAACAAATACAGACACCAAAAAATACGTTCGAATCCACTCGGTTTGACAAGAGAAGCGCGCAGGCAATCACTTGCGCACACAGCGCGTGTTCCCATCACCTTCCCTCAGCTCCAAAAAAATACAACATTCCTCGAGTAGACTCCGACCGGGCTTTTCTTATTTGTTCAGCAGGAAGGTAGGTCATACTGACAGCCGATCAGGTGCAACGCGGGGGGTTACCTCTCTTCTCAGCCTCAGAAGTGGATACGAATATTTTTCTTTTCCAA
This sequence comes from Apolygus lucorum, assembly GCA_009739505.2. Classification (NCBI taxonomy): domain Eukaryota; kingdom Metazoa; phylum Arthropoda; class Insecta; order Hemiptera; family Miridae; genus Apolygus; species Apolygus lucorum. The sequence continues at coordinate 109,166,146 of CM019167.2, read as the reverse complement.
TAAGGTTAGGAGAGTGCAGAATAACAGTGATAATGTCTATAACACCATCAGTAACAAAAATACACGACAGCGAGTCGCATAATGAGACAAAATATTGGTGCTGTACCATATTACATTTATTAAACGTTTGAATGACTTCAAAACACCTCCAAACCAAGAAATATCTTAATTAGCCTATCATTAATATTATTAGTAGTTCAGCCATAATTAGTTTTTATTAAATAGTCGGTTTTGGTTTGTATTATAACAATTATTTTGATTTCATTGAAAAGGTTTTGGTTTATACTTTCCAATAATGAACTTTTGGAATCGATCAAGAAAAATATTTGTTTAATCCCCCTCAAAATTTGTTGGTTTACGTTTCAAGGTACGTAGAATCCAAAAATCGAATACAAATTTTCCGTCCGTCCGCCGTACGCGGCACTTTCCTTAGTTACCATGGACCAATTTTGATGAAATTTGGTATGTGGGCTCCATTAGGGGTCTAGTTGAGCCTGAAGCTTTTGGTTGATGTCAGTCACTTTTAAGGGTTGAAATTTTGAAAACGCTCTACCTCAAAAAACTGTGATATAAAGGTATCGTTTTTTCATGAATTTGAAATAGTATTTTTAGAATTTTTAGAGACCACTCGGAGCTCTGAAGGACAAACCGTTCGCTCCCTAAGAAAACTTAAGGGTCGGACTTACCATAAATCAGAAACACGAGTGTGAATAGGAAAAGATGCGATCGCTATTCATTTCTTCGAGTTGTATTCAGTTGCGTCCTTACCAACCAGTAATCAAATTTCCTCATGAAGTCGCCCACAACTCTTTATTTCTTCGAACTGATTGTGAAGCGTTTATTTCCTCTAAATAATCTTGATTGTGAAGTGTAGGTATGTGGTAGGTAGGTAGTATCTATGGTGACAATGGCAAAGCCGTGTTCTTTGTGGACGAGTGATCTATATAGAAAAATAATTAACCTTTTGTAATATATTGCAGCGTTTTTCTTAAATAAACGTTTACGCAACCTTAACCGGACTAATTTCATCAGTTTGCATCCACATGTTTTCCATGAGAGGAAGCTATACTGCCCATCCAACTCGCCAGCCTTTTGGTTTATTATTTTCAATAATGAACCTTTGGAATCAACCAAGAAAAAATTTTAACACCCCCTAAAAATTTGTTGGTTTACGTTTCAAGGTACGTAAAATCCAAAAATCGAATGAAAATTTGGCAGTCCGTCCGCCGTACGCAGCACTTTCCCCACTTAAAATTGACCGATTTTGATGAAACTTGGTATGTAGGCTCCATTTGAGGTCTAGTTGTGCCCCGAAGCTTTTGGTTGATGTAGGTCACTTCTAAGGGTCAGAAAATGAATTTTGAAATTTTGAAAACACCCAAACTCGAAACATTTTGATATAAAGGTATAGTTTTTCCATCAATTTAAGATTCTATAGAATTTTTTGAGACCACGCGGAGCTCTGTAGGACAAACCGTTCGCTCCTTACGAGAATTTAAGGGTTGGACGTACGATAAATCAGAAACACGAGTGTGAATCGCAAAAGAAACCTAATCTCCGTTCAAATTTTAGCTGACCGAAATGCGACCGATGTTTTTCTTCATCTTGGATGGTTGGTGGCTTTGCAGACGAGTGATCAATATAGAAAAATAATAAACCATTGTGTAATAATTTGCAGCGTTTTTTGAATATAAACATTGGTCAAAAAAAAAGGGACATCACGGTGCTGGCTGAGGGAACTTGAACAAATTGGCCTAGTACTCGTATTTTATACGTAGATGAAGGTATTGAAAAGCTCTTCAACATGCCAAAGAATCGGCTTTCTAACATAATTCCTCAAAATTTGCTCCAATTTGAAGGTATAGATTTGGAAATGATAATAACCCTGGTAGGATCATCTATTCGCAGGGGCTTGGCGATTGCAGAGCGATATGATGTAATGCTGCGAGCTGAGGTAGGCGTGTTCGGTTCCTTCGTAAATCACTGGGAATAATGGCCAAGAAGCCATCACTTGTGAACCATTCAGGACCAGAGAGGCAGAGCTGTGGCTCATATTAGAATACAGACGTACATCGCGTGGAGATCTTTATATTATACCTCAACCCTGACCATCCTACAACCATCATTGAGTTGAAATACCCATAGAGGAGTTATTAAGAGATAATTTTTATTGTTTTGCATTCTTACACACTCTTCTATATCATCACTAATTTATGATAAACTGTTGTAACAACACAAAAGCATCAAGCAACAAAGTACGCGTGTGTTCCGTAACTCATGGATCAAGTTAAGGAATGAGGGGTTAGTTTTGGGGCGTGGGTGTCGTCTATTGCTTCTTCGTACAATGTAGACTAGTAATTCCAGAATCAGTGGGTTGCGATCTATGTGGAAGGGCCACAATGTAAAACAATAGCAAAACAACAAGCTAACCTAAAGCCTACATTGATGATGAATATATCCAAACTGATTGAACTTCAATAGATTTACACTTTATACAGACTTTTTACATCAACTATTTATTCAACAACAGGGCTCAATATTAAAATATGTTCCTATAAAATATCATTTGGACAAGTAATTTTGTTCCATATGTATTTTGGTTTATTATTTACAATAATGAAAAATTGTTGCTGACCGAAATGCGATCGATGTTTTTCTTCATGTTGGTAAGTGGTAACAATGGCGAAGCCGTGTTCTTTGCAGACAAGTGATCTATATAGAAAAATAATAAACCTTTGTGTAATAATTTGAAGCGTATTTGCCATTCGTGCCTTCTTATGCCGGGCGGTCGCTAGTGAATCTACCGCCGCTTTGATCTTCATTATTCGAAGAAGTAAAGACAAACTTTATCAAATTTAACCTAAACGTTTTGAAAATAATTGGAATGTTATTTCTGTCATATGACTAATTTTTATTTTCCAGATGAGACCCCCCTCCAAACCATTTTTGTATCGCCGATTCTACATAAAATTTAATGACGAATTCACCAACTGAAATTCAGTCACTCCAATTTTTTTGCTTTTCGGGTGCTCGAAATTCACCTAATTACTAGCGGAATGTGCGCAAAATGCCAAAATCAAGTGGATGTACATAAAAACCAAACGTGATACAGGATTTTAAATGTGTTCACGTGGCGATGTAAGTTTTTCAGATACAATAAAATCTAAATAAAATTAACGTTTCCACTTGAAAAATAACACAAGTGTTATTTTGACCAGTGAATCAAAAACTCAAGTAGGTACTTGGCAGTGATTTACACAAGAAAATCGAATTTTGCGCTTCGAGGTCATTTTGAACTAAGTTATGCACACTGTGCACTCCGGAAATTTGAGTGACGGGTAATTTTTTCACGAAATTTGGAATCAGAATCTGCAGAAACGTTTTTCTCTACCCCTTCAATCAACTGAAATTAAAGGGTCCATTCATTTGCGACCACCTTGCATAAGAAGGTACGAATGAGAAAAATACGACAAAATTATTTTTCCAAATGATTTTGGACGGGAAGTTCTCATAGTTGAAACAAGTCTGTCAAAAGATTATATTTATCGAAATTCAATCAATTTGGGATGCATCAAAGTAGCCGTGTGCATTATCGGCCACTAAAATTTTTCTAGTGCACAATGTGCGTAACTACGCGCTTGAAATTCAAAAGTCGAGCTTTTGGTGGGCAAACAAGTGTTAAGCACATTCATGAAATTTACGTATTTTGCGCTTAATCAAGTAGTAAACTTGAACTTTTAATTTACAAGTCAAAAAGTCCAATTTTTCAAAGTTTTTGTATTATTATTACGTTTTTTTCATTACTATTTTGTTTTCATAGGAAACTATAATCTTATAAAGATGTTGAAAAAATAACATCACCACTTGAACACATTAAATCTTGTAGCACACTTGGCAGTTAAGTACACCCAAAACTTGGTTTTGGCGTTTAGCGCACATTCTGCGAGTGAATACGCATATTTTGGAGCACCCAAAAAATCCGAGTTGATAGATTTGTCATAAAATTTCATGTAAAATCAGAATCTGCAACATGAAAATGAGGCTTCTCATCTGTAAAACAAAAATTAGTCATATGACAGAAATGATATATCATAATTATTCGCTAAACGTTTATGGTAAAGTGTATGAAGTTTGTCTCTACCCCCTCAAATAACGGAAATAAAAAGGTGGACCATTTTTTCGCGACCCTGTACCCCTGAGAACCTATATTATAATAATTTGCTCCATCAACTCTTTGTAAATTGGCTTATTATTTTTCTTTGTATGTGCACACTTATAGTCAGGTTTATAGTTATTCATTCAACAATGAATAATGAAGGAACAATAGAATGTGATTTTTTTGAAAGCTTAATAACTTGTGATTCAAAAAGTAACAATTCGGATCAGAATGAAACTTCCAAGAGAACATCTAACGAAAAAAGGTTCGAAATTCTCAAAAATAATCAATGACAAAATCTAAATTCCGTGTGCGCCATTACCGCAGTAACTAGGTACCAATTGAATACCACCAATTGGTGAAGTGATGCCTCTGCTGGAGAACCCTAGGATGGAGGTCGCAATCAGGTTGCCTGGCTCAAAGGGGACACAGGTCCAATAAGGTGGAGAATAACCGATGTAGATGATTGAAATGGAGGTAGCCATGAACCTAATTATCTAACAAACACTAAGCCGTGAGAATTCAAGCACTAGACGCCAGTCACCAAATATCCTCAGAATTTGAGTGATAGCTCGGACTAATGATAGCGATGATATTCCCAATCCATTCTCAATTTTCATGGTAACCGAATGAATCTATTACTAAACTTTGTTAGACTCGGCAGGATCTCAGTAATACCTCACACGTCGATGACCTGATAAATGGATAGCAAAACGTCCGAAACATTGACATTAACTTGGACATTCAACGTTCTCCTTCCCAATTGATAGTCATGGTTAACATCTCTAAAATTCGTCTTCAAAGACATACCTACTCCTCATCAATTAATAATACATAATAAATAATCTATTAAGCATTTCATGGCCCGTTGAATCGGTTAAACATTACTCCTAGGTTTGTTTAGTTAGTTAGTTATTAGTACGAGTATATTAACAACTACCATGAAGCGAAACGTCAAACCTGTCAATACAGTCTGTCGAAGGGAGTCCGAATAGTTTAAAAGCAGGTAAAACTCGAAAACCGAAAAATCGTGGAAATAATTGGTTTGAGTGGGCTGATGGAATAACAACTCCGTGTATTGCCAAATCTAATAAAGCTGCTATCGATGAATGCTTCATTTTGACTGAACTCCCACTGTATGTATGAGTTGGAAAGTTAATAATAAGCAAGAAAGATAGGAATAATTTCATATGCATGTTGAGTAGTTCAAGACGTATTTCTTCCCCTTCTAAATTAATCTAAAAACTACCTATAATATTGGTGTTCACAATCAATATAATTAGACTTATAGATTTACCTACCGGCATTGCTTCCTTGTGAAATCAGAGAACATGATGAGATTGAACTTACCTGAAACAAATTGAAAAGAAGATTAACTAGGGATACAATAAAATATAAATAGTCATTTGAACACAAATAGTTGATGATGTAAAAGTTAATTTGAAATGTGTTAAATTTAAAAACAACGGCACGCATCATTTAAAACAATGTGTTACTATCGATCCGATGTTGCCTCGTTTAACCAAGCTCTCTCAGTGACTCTTACCTCTTCTTGAGCTATCTTCTCAGTGATCTTCTTGATAATGATTCCTACAGCTTTAAGCCTAATCGGGAACAACTCTTGAGTGCTAAAATGGTACCTATGTTGCAGTAATGGAAAGAGAAGGTGCCATCCGCTTGAAGTGGATCGCAAGCCATGGTAGCTTGTTAGGGAAATGACAGACAAACTGAGCAGAGACAGGGAGAACAGGCAAGTCGTAAGAGACTCGCAAGGAACGGATAACTCATAAACGGCTACCTAGGCGAGATTAGGTGAGAATGGTGACATGCTATTATATCCTGCAGAAACTCTTGCACCGCGTCGGGGGCTGCTACATCCTACATCGTCTATCAGACTCCAGTCCTGAATCGAGGAGATGGACGCATATCACTTGATCTCAGATTCGTTCCTCGAATACAGTTCACAGAACCTGAGAAGGATTTCAGGGATAACAAAGGTGATTCTGCTTTTGCGAATCACCTAAGAGAATCCAATCATAACTTCATTTCTGATCTAACAAACGGACGGTACATAGAATTTCCTCATTTTTGCCCGAAGGGAGGTATGTTGGAGGTGCTTGAAATGTTCGAGATTCTTAAGAGTGATAAATGTCTGAATGAGGTGGTCCCGTTTCACCGTTGATGGGTTCATGCCTAGAATAACTCCCCCCCCCCCTTCTTAATGTTACCCTCTCCAATTTTTGAGCTCCATTTCACTATGTTCACTCTGCCTTGATTGATATTTGATGATCCTCCCAGGTACCTTCACTTCTTTGAACCAATAGGATTCTCCTTTCACTTATCTGCTTCAATCTGATTGGGTATGACTTCCACTTTCTCGACCAATGGGATTTAAGCTATGCTCTTTGTGATGTACCTTCAGTTATTGTTTGTTACTGATGATGACCTAGCAGTCGAAATCGATTTAACTTGTAACTCATTAATTTCGTGGAAATAGACAACGTTCTACTCAACCCTGTTTTTACTCAGAACCTGCCTTGAGGCGACAAAAGTTGAAGTCTATTGGGAAAAAAATTAGATACATTGTTGAAACTTACCGATTTGTTGGAACTATAATCCCATCACTAGCATATTCAGATTGTAGACACACGAGACTTAACTCAGCTGGTGTTTATCAAAGAGCACTCAAAGTCGAGCATTAGCTTAGCAAAGGAATCCAGCCTGAGGATATCGGAAATCAAGACACGATTCACGTCACTTCAACGCCTACCTCCAGGGCATCACTTAGGACCTCCGGAACAACCCTATTGGAACTTGTGAAGAGACGAGTTCAACTCAACACATACCAAGTATGACACAACCTTTGAAATAGAATAACCCTTTCGGAAATCACCTGGACGAAAAAATACGAGGTCTGCAGAAGGATTTCATTTATGTTTTGTGTCACTGAAATTCGTTATACACCACCAACCCCACTACCCGAATACGCCACTAACAATGCCGACTATCTATTGTCACTAATTTTTTATTGCTTTTCACGTGAGTATCTATCAACCGATAGTTCACTTCACAACTGCATTGCCTCAAAACACCCATCCGTTGGAATGTTTTTCTCTAACCTATGTCGATCTTTATAATGGCTTAATAAATCGTCAAAATGATCCTACTTTGGTCAGGGTAGGTGGAAGATCGGGAATAATGTCCAATTAATCAATAAAGAATAGCAACGTTTGAACTTAGAAACTACTCAAAGCATATTTGAATTAAAATAAGTTTGTTGGTGAAATAATAGAGGACATAGCGTCGTAGAGGAAACGTTATTATTGCTGAGGCTGTTTTAGCTTTGTTTCTTCGTCAGGAGGGAGTTCGACAATATTTGATATATATTAAATCATAAACAAGGTATGTAAAAACACCATACGAGCCGCTATCGCAGATATCGATTTGTATAACAACGCCACCAATATTAGATGCTTCCAGTTCGGTAAATCCCACATTACAAAAATAAAACCGACATGTCAAGCTTATTAATCGACCATGGAAGATCTAGGGACGTTCCGATACTACCGATATGGGCAAGTATCGATACTACTGATATCATATTGGTATCGAATCATCCGATTTTATACCAGTATCAAAAGAAAATCTGCAGTATCGATATCGAATGAGTACGGCTTGTGGAAGTTTTAGAAATTTTCTTAACTGAGAGTAGCATGTAAAAATGTGGATTCCTCCTCTAAGACCGAGGTGCTATCGCTGTTTTTGATTTTTGGCAAACACACAAGCAGCACGATCATGGGAGGCATAAAAAAGGTACAGGGTCTGATACAACGGAAGTAAATTTGTATCTCTCGAACCCAGTCAGTCCTTTGAAATCAAACCCACTCGATGTCTGGGAGGAAATGAAGAGCGTTTTCCCAGCGTTGTTCTAACAGGCACGGAAACACCTGCTGATCATGGGGACGTCAGTGCCATGTGGAAGGCTTTTTTCCAAAGCTGGATCCACCATCAACCAGCTAAGAAATCGCCTCTCTTCCAAATACCTCGACAAACTGATCTTCCTGGCCTGCATTGGCGACAAAGAAGAGGAGAAAAATAATTATTTCATATCTTGTATTATTATTACCCATTTTATATTACTTATAATGAAGCTTTTGTATGATTACAAACGTCTGGTTTTTACTCATTTGATATCAATACTACTCATATCGATACTTTTCTTCCTTTTCTTCTTGATGCTGTATCGATATCAATACCATTGATTCGATCCTGATTCGATACCAAATATCGTATCGAAATCAATATTGGAACGTCCCTAGAAGAGCTTTTGAGCGTCTTACTGCCAAGCTCTGTGGAGTACCTCTCGCCTGAACCATCACATCTCGTTTGAGATTGCTGACTGTGCGCCTCGTGCCCGACCGGGAGATTAAGGATAAGGTAGTCGGTAAGAGGATAGGCCTATGAAACATTAATATTTAATAACAATATTTTAGTAATCGAAAGTCTGTCTTCATCTTACAACTACCATTTCTACGAGTACTTTGCGGCTAGGTGCAGCAACAGAGAGAAACATAAACTCTTCCAAGCTCCCAGGCAATTCTTCTTTATTTCATTCAAGCCAATCGAACACCATCTAGCCAACCGAACAAAGCTTTAGCGTTTGGAGAATTCGAGATCAAGATAACTGAGCGCACAAATGAATAAATATGAAATATAATAATAATACCCGAGACTATTGATTGACTCCACTTCTTACCAAACGGTGAATGTTAGATGCTAATTAATTTTTCATGTTCATCTTAACTTCTCACTCGTTTGTAAAAATTTTGTTTAATTGGAAATACATAAAATGTACCTACGAAGTAAACCGATAAACTACCCGATCCTCACAAGAATGTATTCCTATCAACACCAGAGGCTGTAGGCCATGAGGGACGTGGATAAGAATGACATTGCGGTCCCCTTCGCCGTCAAGTTCCTGTCGTGGGTCGGCAGAGATAAGTCTGCTAAGATCACCGTACCGGCAGCAAGCAAACTTTCAAATTCCTATGAGATAGCAGCCGTGGGAATCAACGTGAAAGCACCTATCAATCTATTGTTTCTAAATCTTTTAGCGAATTTTCACAGAAAATGAAGCTATTCCAAAGGAATCAAAAATTTTAGTATAGACAATTCTGAAAACTTTGTTCGTAGAAATTCGTTTTGGATCATTCCAAAACATTTTCTGAAGTTTAAAACTTTTGCATATAAGTATATAAATATATAACATGTATTGTATATTCGCTGTACCCAAACATGCAATAGCCGAGAGGGTACAAGCTATGAGTTCGTAAAGTCGAGTAGAACATGAATATGGACCGTTAATATCTTCAATACTCTGTGCATACAGTAAGTTAGTACGGTATATAGAAAATAGGAAAAAATATATGAATTTACGTGTTTATTATTTTTTATGTGTTCGGGGTGACAAGGATAGCATTTTATATATTATATTATAAGTTATTTTTTATTCCTTTGACCCAGAATGTGTTGTTACGGAGGTTTTTGGTGATGAAAATGTCTGTCGCGTAAGAGTGTCATAAGATCTCTAGGAGATTAGAATAATTCCTCCAATGGAGTGATACTAAAGTACCAGCTACGGTCGAAAACCGTTAAAAAATGCTGATTCTGAATAACGAATTGAGCTTCCTCCTGATCAACTGGGCGATCTAAATCCCCACCATGGAATGAGTATACTTCTTCCATGTCCGCACTTTGCGGACCTAGGCAGTTTATATTTCACATGGCTCCTATTTAAGACTGCTGAATCTGAATTACAAACTGAGCTCCTTCTTAATTAGCTGCTTGAGCTAAATTTTCATCTGGAGTCCACAAGAAGTTGACATTTCACAGGGCGCCTGTTGAAGACTGCTGATTCTGAATCACTAACTGAACTCCTCCCTGATCAGCTGGGCGAGCTAAATTAGCTTCTGCGAATAAAATATTTTATGACTAACGAAACCGAGAATCTTTGATGACAAAAATACATTTTATGATCCGGGGGTCTGGGGATGTTGTTGGATTGCACAAAACGTCTGATATCAATGCGTTTTTAATAATGAAAATTGTCCAAAAAATTAAGAAAAGTATGTGTATTTATTATACAGGGTGTAACGGTTAAGGTCGTACCACCGGCCAGGGTTCGATTCTACAACTAATTTGTGACTTTTTTTGTCTCTTGACTTTTTTTTCTAAACCCCCTTAAAATCGGACTTTTTCCACTTTTAAGATTTTTTTCGTGTTTTCGACCTTACGCCATTAAAACAGCCATAACTCCCTTGTTTTCCAGTCAAAATTCAAATGTAATTATACCGTCGGAAAGAGCGTTAAATTTTCTATCTCCCTAGTGTTAAATAAAACTTTTTAAAGAAGAGTGAAATGTTGAAAAATGAGCACAAATAGTAAAATCTCGAAAATCTCGGAAATTTTTCGTTTTTTCAAACGTATGTAACACTAACTGAAACTACCGGTTAAGTTCTCACTGTAACCCTAAAAGTTGACCCAAAATCTAAGCTTTCCAACGGTATGGTCATAAAATTGTTTACTGTGGACTAATCGTGTGAAATCCTCGTTCCCGTGCCAAAAACCGTGGATCTTCCAGTGAAAATCGACGTTTTTCGCGAAAATCGACATTTTTTCCCTAAAATGAGTTAGGCTATGAGTTATCTTTTCGTATTTTGTCTCACTGAGTCAAATGATGACACAAGACTTATCGAAAAAGCAGTCACTGATATCTTGTCCAACTCACTTTTCGAAAATTGTCTTAATTACTGTTAATTTGTATGCCAATTTTTGTATTACTACATCGGCCAGGTTAAACGTTACTACCGTTGAGTTTAAAGGTCAAAGGTATGTTTTTAATGTCTATCCTTCTCCCCACATCGCAAGTAATCAAACCACCCTGTTCATAATAACCTGTCTAAAACAAAATAGCAGTTCATAAAACTCATACACTCATAAAACGGCATACAAATTAACAGAAATTAAGACAATTTTCGAAAAGTGAATTGGACAAGATATCAGTGACTGCTTTTTCGATAAGTCTTGTGTCATCATTTGACTCAGTGAGACAAAATACGAAAAGATGGCTGCCTAACTCATTTTAGGGAAAAAATGTCGATTTTCGCGAAAAACGTCGATTTTCACTGGAAGATCCACGGTTTTTGGCACAGGAACGAGGATTTCACACGATTAGTCCACAGTAAACAATTTTATGACCATACCGTTGGAAAGCTTAGATTTTGGGTCAACTTTTAGGGTTACAGTGAGAACTTAACCGGCAGTTTCAGTTAGTGTTACATACGTTTAAAAAAACGAAAAATTTCCGAGATTTTCGAGATTTTACTATTTGTGCTCATTTTTCAACATTTTAATCTTCTTTAAGAAGTTTTATTTAACACTAGAGAGATAAAGAATTTAACGCTCTTTCCGACGGTATAATTACATTTGAATTTTGACTGGAAAACAAGGGAGTTATGGCTGTTTTAATGGCGTAACGTCGAAAACACGAAAAAAATCTTAAAAGTGGAAAAAGTCTGATTTTAAGGGGGTTTAGAAAAAAATGTCATGAGACAAAAAAAGTCACAAATTAGTTGTAGAATCGAACCCTGGCCGGTGGTACGACCTTAACCGTTACACCCTGTATATATAATGAAAACGTGCGTATATTTGTTGTACCCAGAAATGCCGCAGCCGTGTGGGTACTCGATGAATCCGTAGAGAAGAGTAGAACATGAATATGGACTCCTAACATCTTCAAAGCATACCCAGTGCATACAGTATGTTGGTATGGTATACTGAAAATAGAAAAAACCAACAACAGCCGTATGGGTACTCTATGAGTTCGTAGAGACGAGTAGAACATGAATATGGACTCTCAACATCTTAAAAGCATACCTAGTGCATACAGTAGGTATGTTGGTATGGTATAATGAAAATCGAAAGAACCAAAAATCGTGTAAATAAACTAACTAACACGTGTAACTTCCTAAAAGAAATGTCAACACCATTGTTTCTTTTCTTGACCATACCTTCAACTGAAAGATTTCTTTTTCATCAATTCATGCTGCATGAATGGACTTTTTCATACTAATATCACGGTACAGGTAGGAAAAAAAACTGTTCATTTTCAGGAGGCGACAGGGGCTCTGACACTTGGGCAAGACGTGAATTGCGCAGGGTTGTGACAGACAAGAGATATTGATACCTTAATGTTCAGTGGGTAGTTTTTACGTCATTTTGACTTCGGGAAATATGTTCTACTTACCGCTGTCTCGCTTTCCCCTACGTGATGTGTACTGATACAGGATAATTTATTTACCGAACTTCATCATGAAAACCTTTTAGAAGATTGGAACACTTCAGAGAATTTTGTGGTGGATTTTTCATGTTAAAACCGGCTTTAGAATGATGATGATGATGGATTTAGGGAATTCAATGTATTTGTCTCGCGGGGGTAGCGGTTTTGGGATTGTTGAAGCCGTAGTTGCCTCGCCTAACCGCGGCAACTTCTTCCCTCCGCGGTTGTTGCCACGGAATGGAGGTATTGGAAAAGAGCTTCTCGAAATACGCGGGATTTCATCACTGGAAAACGATTGCCTTGAACAGCCTCCCAGGAAGAATACCTCTATGTATAGACATACATTCAACTTTCATATGATAAAAGTAGGATGAAAATTGTATGGAAAAACTGAACAGGGCCTCACTATTTATCGGGTATCGTCATACCGAGTCGTCGAAGTATCCTCTTGAAAAGAGAAAAACTCCCAAAATGTTTACATTGGATCACCAGCAAACTCTGCGGGTAGTTTTTACAACACATAGACATCGCAAGATATTTAAAAATACCAATATCTATAATTACCCGTGTTTATTATGGGTAATTGTACAACACTTATCTGTAGTTTTAATCGATGATTTCCATTCATTTGTCATTCTCATGTACCCCATAATCAAAATTGTAATCTAGTACACGAGACTATTTCCAACTTTCGTCATTAGCCGCATATCTAGCATGTACATGTTAAACCATGTGTTTAAGATCGGAATCATCTCAGAATTTATTGAGTAACACCTGAAATGAGTAATTTTGATCAAATATTAATAATTCAACGGCCATTTCTTTGCCTGTTTCGCTTCTGTGAAAAACAGCATGCCTACTATTTACGTTTATGGGGGATATTCCGCATATTTATGTAAGATGTTGACAATTCTTTGGTCTACTGCAAGGAGCATCCTATCATATTTCACTTTTCACAGCAAGCAGTAATAGTTCATCGGATAAGTTGGTTTACTGCGTTCACGAAAAGGCAGCACTCCACTCCTAACGTGTTAAAAATCGGGTTAGTGTGGAAACTCTCCCACCTCCTCACAACCATTTCCATTCAACGCAACCATAAATGTAAGATCACAGATAGAAAAGACGTATTCGCTTAAGTATCTCACGTTGGTGAGGTGAGAGGATATTGTCACTCCAGTCACGTAGCCTGCCGATAAAGACGGCTCAACGTCGTCGGTATCGTTCGCGAAGTTCTCCAGGGATAGGTGGTAAGGTATACCTTCATCCTGTAGGTATGGTGGTATCTAAGAGAGTAGTATTATGGCTCAGATCGCATTCAGTTCACTCACAACCGTTTTGAATGACCTTCTAGAGTAACAGGCGTCCTTCCAGACCCTGGTCCTAGGGGTTGTTACAGCCTTTGAGGAATTCGTTGTAGCACCTTCCCTTCAACTTGTTCATAGCAAACAAAGTCTACTGTTCACCAAATTTATCATAGTTGAATGATTTTCAGTCAAAATGAGCTGAACGTCTGATGATCAAGTTTCTCATTCATATCAAAAGTGTGTTGGCTTTGCGAACTCAATCTACAGAGGACCGAAAATTAAAAAAATAAATAGGGGCTCATAATTGTAAGTAATAGGGTCCATTGCATCAGGAGTACTTAGTGATGATGCGTGGTAGACCAGGAAACAAGTTGGGAACCTCTTACAGCAGTACCTAGTACAGTGCAGTAGTTACGAGTCCACTGGCTTGGTCCTCTCAATCCGTTGATATTGGAGTCCTAATAATTTTAGAACGAGGCTAGTTTTGTATTCTAATGCTCTGTTAGCCAATGGTTCTGTTGTGGTCCAAAAAAAAAACTTCGCTCAACAGCAAGTTTTTGAATATGCCCTCTCATTTTGAAACTAATGCACAATACCCATAAAACCCTGGTAAAATGGACAAGTAAAATTGTATAAATTACAATAGTAGGACATTGGACTCCACATACAACTGAGCACCTTTTTGAAAAATACGAACCACAAGGAAAACTCGAACATTACCTATGAGGCGTTGAGGGCTTGAATATTTTTTGTCGGGTTTATAGGGTTTGTTCGCTACCTGCATTGATTTGCACCAACTCATGACCAATCTCACATGAATAACAATGTTCTGTCCCCAGGGGAATCCGCTCAAGACAAAAATGCTTTCCTCCACTCTCTAGACTGTTCTTCCTATTGCATGAATTTACGGTTTGCTATGCAGCTTCAAATTTTTAGTGACAGAGCGGTGGACGTCTACATTCCAATTTGAAGCTGGTAGAATTTGATTAATGGTCATTGGTAAGATCAATGCATAGGACATCCCATTCCGATTACCGGTGATCAACCTCTATGAATATTACGAGTTGTAAGAGTGATAGGAACAGTCGCAAGTCACTCGTACAACTCGTAATGGCAAGTGAATTCAACTATAAATTCGCACAGTTAAGAAGAAGAAGAAGAAACATATGTTTATTCAAAATAAAAGAATACAAAATAGTTTTGGAAAACGCCGTCAATCCGGGTCTGCGCACTTTGTCCGTTAGTTACAACTTATATTTAACTTACTGCTAGTACTTACTTAAGTACTAAATGTACAGAGGTTCGTAAATTTGAAAGTAGAAGAAAAAATTTAAAAGATTTTAATAATTTTGAATATCTGTATATCTATATTTTAAAAGTTTCGAATATCTCGTCCTGTATAAACCAACTTTAGTATAAACTTCATTTTTCCTTAATATATGAAATTAAGAAATTATCAGGTACGAATTTTAAAAATTAAATTGCTCTACCAAAAAGTTTCTATATTTGATGGCCTCATTAAAACCATTATAAAAATTTCTTAAAACCTCAACGTTGGTGCTGTTTAATATAGTCACCACCTCAGAACCCTCTAAATAATTATTTTGCAAATGCCGAACTCTAAATTTTTAAATTATTGGGCAGTTGCATGAAAAATAAAATATGTCCTCTTCCATGCCCAGATTACAAAGCGAACATTGAGGCTCTTGCTTTCCTCGCGTCCACAACCTGGCGTTTAGATTAAGTTATTCGCACCTCACCTTTACCAGAAATTTGAGCGCTTTATGACTCAGACCTGTACTCCTTCTAACGAACCCATCTCTCAATGTACTGTATAATTTAAAATTATCTGAGCACTGGGCAGAGAGAAGGAAACTCCGATGTATCACATTCTTTAAATTTCTGTACTAATCGAGCAGTAATACTCCTAACTGAATGCGGTTGAAAAGAAAAGTCGCTGGTGTCTATCTCGTGCTTTAGCGCGTTCTGCTTCAAATAAGTGCATCAGAAGGCTCCTAATCTAACACATTCTTTAGCGACTCTGTGCGGTAATCTACGCGACTCCATTCCACTTATCTTACACAGATAGCTATAGTGCACCTCTACTAGACTTACAAATAATGAATTTACACTACACTCTTGGATAGAAATCGGCTCTTCGGGCGTCGTAATTTCCAACTGATAAACTGTGGACTTGGACTATTTAAGAAAATATGGAAAAGAACAGTTTCGAGAGGTTTTAGTCGGCAAAAATTGATCAACGGCAAAAATGAGAACTCAAAGAATTTGGTTTAAATGGATCGCAGTAGACGGACAAGGAGAGAGAGGGAGTTGATAACTTTGGGAGCTAGCAAGAAGTGTCCTCAACGGGACAGGACATGTCCTTTTATTTGGGGGACTTCCTGGTGGGAGAGTGTCCCCACTAGGGTCGTCCGACCGCACAGTACTGAGTATGTGTAAAAAATCGAAAAAACGAACGTCTATTAGTATTGGAAAGGAGTGCAAGAACCTATCCCCAGATAGTCTTTGAGGACGTTTAAATAGGTTTCCTGACCTCACAAGCCTCTTACGGATCACCAGAGGGCAAGTTCCGCGATCATTTATGTTAATAACTCGTTTCACCCAAAACGCTAACGATGAACTACCTGCTCATTATAAGTGCGGATACTGTCATATCAACAAGTTAGGTCTTATTGCTCTTCATGACGAGTCACGGCATAAGTATGTGCTTTATTCACGTTTTCTAATAATTTTTGAAGTATGAATTTCCCCTAAGCACTCGGTAAAATCGTTACAATAATAATTCCCAATTTTTCTTCTTAAACCTTAACATTAAATAGTGAATTTCTCAAAAAGATGAGAAATGAGGAATTAGAGCATTTGATGAATGTTTTCTGGCAATATCCCTTGACTCAATCCCGTTGGAATATGCCGCGACTAGCCGCGACTTTTTTGTCTATGAAATTTTCAATACGAATAGAAAGCTTTTCTGAATAATTACAGTCGCTGGAAAGTGTGGAGAGGAAAAAAACCACATCCTCGCATTTTTCATACCAACAGGATAGAACAG
Source organism: Apolygus lucorum (assembly GCA_009739505.2). NCBI lineage: Eukaryota > Metazoa > Arthropoda > Insecta > Hemiptera > Miridae > Apolygus > Apolygus lucorum. Next base: position 109,149,278 of record CM019167.2, on the reverse strand, counting down.
AAAAGATTATTAAGTCATCAACCAGTATCTGATTAGGGATAACTTCATTGACACGACCACCATCCACAGAACTGATACCTAATGCTGTACCAAGCACATCTAACGCTATGGAACTGAGTTGTGGAAGCGCTCTCTCCACCATCTGCAGCGCTAATGACAGTGACGATTTAGGTTCATCAGTCAGTGTAATGCACTTCCAAAGTCATCTAATTATTACCTATGTTTCGGTACCTAAACTTTTGTAAAATTGGTGAAATGTTACTTTTGTTTTGAATTCAAAATTTCAGTATTTTTCATAAACTTCTAAAATTATTTAGTGTGCAATTTTCTTTCCTTGAAATATGAAGTAGTATGAAATCCATGATCAGAGCAACTTTCCCAAACAGAACTCTCCACAAATTGATTTATGATCACTTGATCCATAAACTCACAGTACTGTGGACCGGGAAGGGAGCTCTCCTGGTCCGCCTAGCTTTCCTTGCATTTATTATTACGATAATACTTTCTTAATAATATGGTTCGCCGTAAACAAATAACAATCATCAACAACTACTGAATGATGTCAATTCCACCTAGAAACAACAGCGCCGTGACAACCTATTTTCCTGTTTCCAGTAATCAATATTGATTGATGATTCGGCTTCAAGGAGGGAAGATTGATTTTGATAATTACTGATCCTATCTGAATTTTCCTTAATGTTATATATCTGTTACACAGCTGCAGCGCTCTAAGATGAACCTAGGAGAGCTCTATTAAGCTAACATAAACTTCATCGCTCTCATTGCTGATCTGACGACGCTCGCCTGATTACAGTGTTCTCCAAGAGGGCGAGCGCCAAATTTCTGTGGTTTGCGAAGAACAGGAGGGAAGTTTGGTCTCTTTTGATACTGATCCACTTCCTACCACTTTTGTAGGTTTCTCGGCGGCATAAGAAGCGTTCAATTAAATTTACAACCAACGATTAAGAGAGAGTACGTACGAGCATATCAAACGAACCATACTTCCATTTTGGTTAACAAGAGCATGAAAATACGAGGTTGCTGGACACACTTTGATATCAATTAGAATAATCGATAATCAGATAAAATCTGTAAAATCGCAATCAAACCAATCCTTTCTTGACACCGTCAAATGTCATCAACTGAGACTGCTCTCAAACAACGTTTAAAATTTAACGAATTTTCAAGAAATATTATTCTTTCAAAAGCTTAATTCGGATCACTATTTTTATTGGCAGATTTAAGTTGGGATTCAGCGATTTGATTCATTCCATGTAACCTTGTTACGATGTTTATCTGACTTCCTCCTTCACTTGGCAGGGTAAACATTTCTTCTGCTTCTAACGACTCAAACATGAGGCAGAAATAGGAGGTGACGAAACGATGTGTTCACTCACGAGACGTAACGATCTATGACCGAAGCAAACAATAGGAGGTGGCGAAGTGATGTTCGCCCAATCTCTATGCTTCCCTTAATACGCCCCTTCTGTTGCTTAAGCATACTCTCTTCTCTAACTCCAAAGTCCAAACCTCGTCCTACGAAGCGCCGAGGAAATCGATTTTCCTCCTTCAGATCCGCCATAGGAAGCTCAGTTTCTCTCTAAGAGGCCGAGACCGATTAATTTTCGCTGCTACTTCCTCTGAGGCGATCGCTTCGTCTAAGGCCATTAGCCCAAATTACGTCTGTTCAATGTTAAAGTTAACCGGATTATTAGTGCAGTGGTAGGTGGGATGGGATCAAGGATGAGCCGGCCGGGAAGGGGAGGGCTGTGGCAGCCGTTAAATCTCGTGTAATGGACGCATTTAGTTCTCCCTGACCCTCTTCTCATCTCCTTCCCTTTCTCACTCTCTCTCTGCGCTTTGCATTATTATTCCCATTCCACTCACTCATTACGATGTAATAATCCTCCCTCCTACGTTCATCCCTTCGAGTTACCACCACTTTGTCTTCTTGTATTATCCACAGTAATTATACGTGGTAACAGTAATTATACATGGTAGCCACTAAACGTATAGCAGCTACTTGAGCTGTTGATTATAAATAGGTATGGAGGAGAAACTCAAGTGGACTTGAATAGCACTTTATGAGTCTTCGAGAAAATTCAGTTTGTGCCAATCCGCGGGATTGATTTCGACTCACGAAATCTCACGGGCTCTAGTAAATCTCACTCTCGACGCTGAAGATAAAACCATGACTACAGCTTCACGCTGAACACCTTAATAATTACATTGTTTAAAAACGTCTAAAATGTCATTAGGGGTATTCACGGTTGAGCTTATCGTGTTAAACGTGTTAAGTGGTAAACTTGTTAAACAAAAAAACCGTGAACAACCCCAGTCGACTCGTGTTAAACGTGCTAAAGTTGTTGAAGTCTCATCACTCCTTCTTCTTCGATTACCTGGCTAGATCGCAGCCATTAGGGTCGTATGGTTATTGTGTGGCATGATTCGGTGGAGGAAGTGTGAACGAGAAGGGGAAAACGCCATAAATTCGGTAAAAATAAGGAGAAAAAAATCTACAACGTCCATCGTTGTTTGTTCCATGGCAAAGAAACAAGCAAAGTTTTTTACCACAGGAGACAACTTTTATACCACCTATATTGTTTACAGATTTTTTACTTTTTACACTGAAAATTTGAGGATTACTCACTGCAATCATGTCGAAGAAAAGTTATAAACAAGAACTTGTTGATGATGAAGTGGTCAAGAAAACAGTTTTTCGCATTTTTTTTTCACTTTCATTGCATCTATTTGTTCCTCCCAACTACCTTTCTCTTCCCTCCATACCTTCAACTCCAACTCAAATAACTCAAAAAATAACCGAGACAAACAAACGAACTCCAACTCAACAGACTCCAACTCAAAAAAACTAAGACGAAACTAATTAACTCACAAGTAAACTGACTGAAAAACAGCTGGCAAGTTATCGGCCATTTTCTTTCTGATGTTGCGACGGATAACACGTTTAGCACACACTTTAACAGACCATTCGGGTGTGTTAACTTACGACGACTGATAACACACTTTGATAACATGTTTACGACCGATTCGTTCGACGTTAAACAAGTTCTCGACGTATAACACGTTAACACGTCGAGAACGGCCCGACCATGAATACCCCTATTAGAACAGTTTTTGGTAATTATAACCAAAATGTTGTGTTCTTTACAATTTTGAGATTCATTCCACCATGAGTGGGCGTCAGCATACGGCGCTGAACTACTGAAAACTCAATGAAACTTCAGCGTTGAAGACACATATATGTCGGAAAAGTAGGAAAACTAAATAAAAGTCAATGTTAATAGGTAGCGAGAAACTATTTATTCAGAAGCTACAGACTGACTGAGCCCTTTTCGGAACTATATAGGTAGATGAAGGGGAAAAAAGGGTACCAACTTACGCAGGTGTGTCAATTGAAGAGGGAATCGCCACCGTACGAGAGCATTTAACATGCTAAACCTGATATATAACTATATATAAACACCACTGTTCAAAAACGTGACAGAAGATTTAAAAATAATGAAAACAGCAACTGTCCACTTTTTGATGGTACCAAAAACGACCGAAATCTTGGAGTTCACGTCGGATGTACTGTGAAACGCAAGACGTAGTGAAAGGTAGGCAAAACCAAAAGGTTCTTGATCTTGGGACCTCACTGGTTTACGTAAAACGGAGGGAGGGTCAAAGGGTGACGTCAGACGGAGAGAATACCGCTCGTTAGCTTCGAAAGTGTTGAGGGATTTTTATTAGTAAATTAAAAATTCCCCTATATCTGAGATGGCTTTCAGTTTGAATTTCCTCCAAAACTTCTTAGGTACACTTTTCTCTGAAAATAAAAGAGTTATCGAAGTTCTGTTTTTAGGACGTCCCACAGTAAGACTTGGGCGTCCTTATGCGATCGATCTGGGGTGAAGTTGGACAACACTCAACAGAAAAAAAAAATAACCACACAGTAATCCGTTTTAGACCATTCTGGATCCAAATCCGCGAAAAAAACCATAGGTGTATGTCTGTGTGTGTGTGTGTGTGTGTGTGTGTGTATGTGTGTGTGTGTGTGTGTGTGTGTGACAAAATCTTGTGTCGTCTGCACAGCCCTTAGTTCTCAACCGATTTTCCTGGTTCTTTTTTTGTTCGACGCGGAAAACTATCTAGTTGTGCACTACGTCGCCGGAATTTCGAATTTTGCCTTTTAAGGGGGCGAAAGGGGGGGTTAATGCTCAAAAAACGTGCGTTTTTGGGCATAATCTTGTGTCGTCTGCCCAGGCCATAGTTCTCAACCGATTTTCGTGGTTCTTTTCTTCTTCGACGCGAAAAACTATCTAGTTGTGCACTACGGCGTCGGAGTTTTGAATTTTGCTTTTTAAGAGGGGGAAAGGGCTTAAGAGGGCTTAAGAGGGGGAAATGCTTAAAAAACGTGCGTTTGCGGGGGTAATCTTGTAAAATCTGCCCAGGCCTCAATTTCCAACCGATTTGCGTGTTTCTTTTTTTGTTTGACTCAAATAACTTCCGAGTAGTACATGATTTTACCAGAGTACCAAAATTTGCATGGGGAGGGGATGGGTGGGGTATAATATCCACAAAATATCCGATTTTTCAATATTTCGGTTCATTTACTGCTTACTAATTGTACCCAACCTTTGAAATTGAGGAAAAATTCTCATTATACCTCTGGATTTTCATGAATTATTCTCTGTGCCACCATGGAAGTAATAGTGGTGCCACCATGGTGCCAGGACACCATAAACCGCATATTTCGTGGTTTTTGTTTTGTGTTTCACCTTGAATACGGACGTTAACCTCGACGGACTGCCTATTAAAACTAATAGATGGAACTTCAATGTTAAGACGTATTTCCGCTTTGGTGCCGGACTGGCACCATTGGTGAGAGTAAGGGGGGGGGGGGGGGGAGGTGAACTCGAATTCGCATGTTGGGTATCGTAGATCATGGATTTTAAAATGCTCTTCAGATTCGAGGCTCCCACGCCGCTAGAAATGTTATGGTGGATAAGGGTGAGGAGGGGGGGGGGTCACTATTTCTTGTCTAAAGTAATAAATAAATTACATCGAGTGAAACAGTTTTATCGCTTACCAACTGGTTTTGTTTCACCTTGAATACAGATGTGAACTTCGACGAAACTGCATACTAAAACTATTAGTTGAAAGTTCAATGTTATTTCCGCTTTGGTGCCAGCCCGGCACCATTGGTGTGGCGGTGGGGGGGGGGGGGGGTGAACTCGAATTCGCATGTTGGGCTACGATACATGGATTTCAAAATGCTCTTCAGATTCGAGGCTCCCATGCCGCTAGAAATGTTTTAGTGGATAACGGTGAGGGGGGAGGGGGGTCACTATTTCTTATCTAAAATAATAAATAAATTACATCGATTGAAACTGTTTTATGGCTTACCAGCTGGTTAAACTTATCTAATGCTTATCCAATGGGATGTCCCCTGGAATGCATGCATTACTAAACAATATGTTTTTTCTCGTTGTTCGAGACATCAAGGTCTATCCGTGGAACCAATAATATGAGTAAATTATATGTTCCCGAATTCAGGAGAGCCCTGATTGTAAGTTCCGAAAAAGGGTTGTGGGGCAACTGTGCAACGCACGGGTATCCGGTTTGTTTTGATTGATATTTTTGGTTCCAGCGAAAGATAAAGAGTGACTGATCACAATACAAAAGAATTATGAAGATCGGTCCATTAGGGGCTGACGAAAACGTACCGAAAGTACCCTTAATTACTACCAAGTACTGACTCCCCATAAGCTAATTGTGAATAGACTGTGTACTGGTGAATCCCCTCTTGTTGAGGTTACACGAATATCAAGTCGGACACCAGTTCCCTGAAGATCCTAATGCGCTCAGGGCTTAATTCCACCCAATCCACTCACATACAGTACGTCTCCCCTGACAACAATGGAGGCCGCTCCACAGACGTCACGCTAATCGCTAGGATGATTCAGAGGAGCAGAGATCCAAGATGACGAGGAACCCCAACATAGATCTGACGGTAGCTGTACTAAATGGAGCTACCTGGATAGTCTGTCACGAAATTAGTCAAATGATTTAATAACGTACAGAGCAACTAGAAGCAAGAATGCGGGAAGTAGCGTCTTATTTTCTCCTTGAATACGTGCACAGTGGACTAACTCCGAAATGTTTGATGCGTCTTGTTGTCAGATTGGTTTTACCGCTTTCCGATAGCGACCGAGTTTTCAAAGATGCAACACAAAGAACTGAAAGGATATAATTGGACAAACAAATTGGCTACGTAGTCACAAATTGGAGGGGACGTCTAGAATAGTGTAATAACATCAAAACTGATGGCTGGATGCAGATTGGAAGCTATAGACGTTTTGAAGTCACATTTTATTAATCATATCGCAGTCAAGTAAATCGACATAATGCACAAACGCATAATCCTTGTAATAAACCATAAGTTCTACATTTTCCATTTGAATTTGCTGAGATTAACAGGGATTTTGTGAGATGGTCACCTATGAAAATAACCCCTCCGCACTTGATCAAACATAAAAACCTTGTAATAGCCATGCGGAAACGTGAAATCCTTAATAAGCACTTCTAGTTTTCTTTCGATTTTCATGGTTTTTTCAAATGTTGTTTTATTGAGACTATTCTCTATAGCTTGTATCTTCGACAGTCAGTAATCGATTATTATTGGCATCAAATCCAACTTTCTCAGCTGACCCGATCAGCTGGTCGTGAAGGAGCGCTATTATTATTCAACAGTCCAGCAAGGTCAGTCTGTTTACATACCAAATTTCTTGGTTTGTAAACAATATGATGATGATAATATTCTTTTAAAGCAATTATGTAATCATTGGTAGAAAACAGATACAGCTGAAACAGCCTCAGAGGGGTCTTGACACTATTCAAGATAGTGTCATGTAAGGTCCAACTATCATGCTGACAAGCAAACCAGGTTGACGCAAACATTAATGTCGATTAAAAACTCTCGAAATAAGTTTTTCAGAATGAAAATTGGAATATTTATTCGTCACATTGAACAAATTTATTACCACTTGGATACCTATTTACATAGAGAACCGGAGACAAGTGCCTATTTACGTCCCTTTCTGACCTTGCATTGCGATATAAAACCTTCCTACCTTCTGATGATTTGATCGTATTCATCTTTAGAAAGTAGTGAACACCACAAACCTAGGTTTTCCAGAGTTCTTACTGCATTTTTTTGGGTCTACTATTGTACGAACTTCTTTCCTTGAAACCGCAAATGGTAACTACTTACGTGAACTGACTCACAAAGTCAGTTTATTTTAGATCTGTAGCCAGGTGTGTTGATAGATAATTGAATAATGGAACAAAAATTGAATAATTAAATGAAAAACACGGCGTTTACTCAGAAATTACATTGTACATTGAAACAATGTAAAATTCGCACAGAATTGACAATAGTATACGATGGATGAACTTGATATGGACCATGAACTAGATGTGAAGATTACATAAGTTTCGCGACGAGCAGTTGGTTTCGAGGGGTGAAAATCATGAAATTTCCCGGGAAAACAAACACTAAAAAAAGCTAAAATTGAGAACCACAACACGGGACACTTGAGTCGAACGTCAAACACACGTGGAAGTTGCAGATGTAATTTGAAGCTGGTTATAATAGTGTAGTTTATCGTAAATCGTCGTTGTCAGGAATGCCGGGAAGCACACCCTAAAGCCGGTATTATTCTTTTTTCGGAGAGTTCTCTTGTCTTTCCACACTGTTTGTAATCACTTATGGCAAACAAAATATTTACATACCGCTTCCGGGACGGGAAGAGCAGCTAACAACCACACAAATTGGCATAATGAAAAAAAAGTCTGCCAAGTGGGTGTGGCACATAGCTTCCTCGTATCCATAACCCGATTATATAGATGATCCGATGCATAGTAGTCAATCTCAAAACACCAATCTCTAAGTACCTTTCACTACCCTCATAGGCGACCATCTACACGCTAATCTGGACAATCCTAGAACATTTCATCAGATTCGGATGAAAAATATAAGTGTTATAGCTGTTACAAGGATTTTACGTTTGCGCATGCGCAGAGGCTACTGTAAATTCTAAGGCCTTGATTTTAATTGGGGACCATCTACAACCTAATCCGTGAAAATGTCATCGAAATCGGGTAGAAAATGAGGAAGTTATGGCTGTTACAAGGAATTCATGTTTGCTCATGCGCAGTGGCTGCTATCAGTCCGAAGGTGGTGATTTTCATAGGGGACCATCTACAACCTTATCCGCATAATCCCAAAAAAATGTCATCGAAATCGGGTGGAAAATGTGGAAGTTATGGCCGTTACAAGGAAATTCACGTTTGCGCATGCGCAGTGGCTACTATCAGTCCGGGGATGATGATTTTCATAGGAGACCGTCTACACACCAACCCGCACAATCCCTGAAAATTTCATAGAAATCAGACAATAACTTCGAATAGTTATGCGCGTTACAAGGAATTCATGACAGACAGACAGACAGACAGACACGGAACCAAAATTGTTCAGGAAGGTCTAAAACGCAAAACGCGAGTGGAAATTTTGATTTTGGAGAACTTTTTTTTCGTCCTTGAAAAGTGAAAACAAAGCTTCCGCTACCTTGGTAGACTCGGAAGCAATATTGTATACAATCGTTGTTTAAAACTGGGGTCGAGACGATACAAAATGTCCGCCTTTGAGCGAGAGTCGAATAATTGATCGAAATAGTCGATACATCGATTCTGTGTGACGTCACTCGGATACGAGCCCTAAATGCTATCGCCACGAGATAATCAAGTTTGTAAGCACTTTGAGAAATTAATAAATCTCAGTAATGAAATTCAAACTCACGAAGGTTTTTGCTTCCGAGTCTACCAAGGTAGCGGAAGCTTTGTTTTCACTTTTCAAGGACGAAAAAAAAGTTCTCCAAAATCAAAATTTTCACTCGCGTTTTGCGTTTTAGACCTTTCCGAACAATTTTGGTTCCGTGTCTGTCTGTCTGTTTGTCTGTAATGAATTCCTTGTAACGCGCATAACTATACGAAGTTATTGTCCGATTTCTATGAAATTTTCAGGGATTGTGCGGGTTGAAGTGTAGACGGTCCCCTATGAAAATCATCATCCTTGGACTGATAGAAGCGACTGCGCATGCGCAAACGTGAATTCCTTGTAACGACCATAACTTCTACATTTTTCATCCGATTTCAATGAAATTTTCAGGGATGTTACAGATTAGTATTTAAATGGTCCCCCATGAAAATAACCACCTTCGGACTGATAGTAGCCACTGCGCATGCGCAAACGTGAAATTCCTTGTAACGGCCATAACTTCCACATTTTCTACCCGATTTCGATGACATTTTTAGGGATTGCGCGGATTAGGTTGTAGATGGTCCCCAATGAAATTCAAGGCCTTGAAATTTTCAGAAGCCTTTGCGCATGCGCATACGTAAAATCCTTGAAACAGCCATAACACTTTCATTTTTCATCCGAATTTGATGAAATGTTCTAGGATTGTCCAGATTAGCGTGTAGATGGTCTCCTATGAGGGTAGTGGAAGGTACTTAGAGATTGGTGTTTTGAGATTAACTACTATGCATCGGATCATCTATATAATCGGGTTATGGATACGAGGAAGCTATGTGCCACACCCACTTGGCAGACGTTTTTTAATTGTGTGGAAATTGCTCTTGAAAACACAAAAGCAACACGTAGTAAGAAGGACCTGGACACTACAAAGGAGAATGAACATCACATCTTATTAAATATGGGAGTCATTAATTAGGAAGCTTTCCAAGTCAGTCTTTGAGAAGTATCAAAATTCCAAATCTCCGGATTATTTTGCAAGAGTTGTTCATTGAAACGGAAAAACGGTACAATATTTTCCGTAAATAAGAAAACATCAGTATCCTTTCAAATACGAGATTCAATCGATTTTGAAGCATCACAGAAGTCAGTTGTTTTCCTGGGTGGGAGTCCACCGATATTTCTGTTCTAAACAATCTGTTCACCGCTCGACCCACTAAGGGTCTCATGATTTTCGCGAGTTGATCATTTAGATTCAGCAAATCCAAAAATAGGGAGTAGATTTCAGCCTTGAGTATCAATAAAAAATTCTAATAATTCGAGATGCATTAGCTTCATTTCGGGGAAAAAACGCGGAAAATGGAAAATCAATACTTATGCTAAATGATGATGCGAATAAGAGTAATCTTCAGTACATGACAGTACGGAAGATGCTTCATAGGCTCTGATTGTCCAAATGAATTACGAAATAAAATGAACTATCCTTAATTCAGATAGAGAGGAGCTCAAGAACAGACTAGTTTCACTTCAGAGGACTGCGAACAGAAAGAACTATGTATGAAATGATGAATCAGTTCACGATATTCTCACTAAAGTGCTCAGTCACTGATACCCCTGTAGAAAGATTCGTGTGGATGATCAAGTCATACCACCTGACGACAATTTAGTATTTAATTAATTAACAATAATTATTTCCTAAAAAAATTGATCGAGATGAAACTTTATTTTTTGTCAAAACATGGTTGTTTTGCATACGTAGTTGAAATAAATATATTGTCTTGAGTTGATGGTAGAGTCCCATTTTTAGGATGTCCCTCAGTAAGACTTGGGCGTTCTTATGCTATTGATCTGGGGTGAAGTTGGACAACACTCAACAGAAAAAAAACCACACATTAATCCGTTTTAGACCATTCAGAATCCAAATCCGCGAGAAAAAACCATAGGTGAATGTCTGTGCGTGTATGTGACAAAATCTTGTGCCGTCTGCCCAGGCCTCAATTATCAACCGATTTTCACGGTTCTTTTTTAATCGACGCGGAAATCTATCTAGTTGTGCGCTTCGTCGCAGGAATTTCGAATTTCGCCTTTGAAGGGGGGGAGGGGGGGGGGGGGGTTAATGCTAAAAAACGTGCGTACTCTGCCCAGACCTCAATTTCCAACCGATTTGCGTGTTTCTTTTTTTGTTCGACTCAAAAATCTGTCAAATTGCACACAATTTAACCAGAGTATCATAATTACCATGGGGAGGGGGCGAGTGGGGGGATAATATTCACAAAATATCCGTTTTTTCAATATTTCGGTTCTTTTATACCTTACTAATTGTATCCAAGCTTTGAAATTGAGGAACAATTTTCATTAAAGCTCCGCATTTTCATGAATTATTCCCTGTACTACCATGGAACTAATAGTGGTGCCACCATGGTGCCAGGGCACCATAAACCGCATATTTCGTGGGTTTTTTGACCGACTTCAAAGCGCCGAAGGCGCGCGAAAAAGGAGGTACTCAATTCGGTGTGTCGTGGGACGACGATTTTTTTTTTTTTTTTGTATGTCTGAACACCTTGCATTTCTTTATTCTGGTACCAATCTGTCTGGTTCTTTTTGAAATTTGTTCTACCAGTATCCGTGGTGGTCCCATTTCAAACAGATTTCATTTCGCTTTGTTAGAAGTATCGAAAATTTGTGAAAGAAGTTGAAAAACGTGGGTCCCGTTTTCGGGAATATTGGTCCGCATTCACTCTTCTTCCCCTGTGACTTCCGACTGAGCCAATGACGGACTATTTGTGTATAGTCAAATTGAAGGTCTGATTGTAAGCTTCAAAATGATATGCTATATGAGGGGGTTCCGATAACTAAAAGGTGCTGCTGGGATGAGAAAGGGGGAAATTATAGTGGGTTATTCGCTCAGAACCTGCATGAGCCATATCAAACGTGTTTATGAATGCTCGAATATGTGAGTTTTCCTATCATACACGTATGAGGGATAATTATAGTACCTACTGTTACTTAGGTATTCTACCAAGTGGGTGTAGCACATAGTTCCCTCATCACTAATGACATGATTGGGTAGGTAATAGTATAGGAGATAATCAGAACTGCATAGTGCCCTACCTAATATGAAGTATATACATATAGTACAATTAGGTCATGAGTGGGGGTATTTCACCATGTGGGTGTAGCACATAGCTTCCTCGTCATCCATAATATAGTTGGGTTGGTAATGGTATAGAAGATCGTCAGAACTGCAGAGTGCCGTACCAAATATGAGGTACATAGTACAACTAGCTCATGAGTGTTGGTATTCTACCAAGTGGGTGTAGCACATAGCTCCGTCATTAATAATAATATGAATGGGAAGGTAATAGTATAGGAGATAATCAGAACTGCATAGTGCCCTACCTAATATGAGGTATATATAGTACAACTAGGTCATGAGTGGGGGTATTTCACCATGTGGGTGTAGCACATAGCTTCCTCGTCATCCATCATTTAGTTAGGTAGGTAATGGTATAGAAGATCGTCAGAACTGCTGAGTGCCGTACCAAATATGAGGTACATAGTACAACTAGCTCATGAGTGTTGGTATTCTACCAAGTGGGTGTAGCACATAGCTCCCTCATTACTAATAATATGAATGGGAAGGTAATAGTATAGGAGATAATCAGAACTGCATAGTGCCCTACCTAATATGAGGTATATATAGTACAACTAGGTCATGAGTGGGGGTATTTCACCAAGTGGGTGTAGCACATAGCTTCCACGTCTTCCGTAATATAGTTGGGTAGGTTATGGTATAGGAGATTGTCGGAACTGAATAGTGCCATACCAAATATGAGGTATATAGTACTACTAGCTCATGAGTGGGGGTATTCTACCAAGTGGGTGTAGCACATAGCTCCCTAACAGAATGTTGTCCACCCTACGGCTTCTAGTTCACCTTACTGAAATGATTCACAGTATGGAAATAGATCTACATTACGAATACTGATCGAAAAACTGCGGGTAAATTAATTTCAAATTTATATTGAGGACCACTAAAAAGTGAAAAATAAAAAATAATATGAAATGAAAAAATAATAAAATAAAAACCTTTTTAACAAAAAATGGACCGACCTCAAAAATGATGTCCGTAAACACCAAAAAGGGAAAAATAATAATCTTAGGGAATTCAGTTGGGAAGGTGGGTAGGTAGGCACGGATTGAAGTCGCCGCTGTGCCCATCTGTAGACACAACCATAGGCAAGTAGATTCTAATTCCATCTGGTTAGTATTACGACATGCGTCGATAGTGCAATACAAAACAGGAACGAGAGTGGGTATCATTGAGGTAATAAATGTATTCCAAAACTATTAGGTCACTGCTGTCGTATGAAGGAGGATGAGAGTGTGACAATAAGTGTAAATGGATCTTAGTAAGAATATTCCCTGTGATAACAGCTGAAGACGTCCACAAACAACACCAAGAAAGGCAGTTGGTTAAAGATTCAACATGAGAAGGTTGTTAACTTAGTTACTTACCTACCCTTACTCCGGTTTTGTATTGAACTTTCGATGCATGTTTTAGTACTAACCGGTCATTTGAGTAAGTACCCACACTCATATCTCAACCCCTCATCATGATCTAGACATCTACATGCATCTACATTGTCTCTACATGCATCATGCAATATTAGATTATATAGATATTATCTAATCAAAGATAGATTAGATCAATAGATTAGGTATAATTAGATATCATCTAATCAAAAGATGGTACCTATGTTGGAATCCAAACATTTTTTAAGGGGATTCACACACACCGTCACACTCTTATCCTCCTTCATACGACAGCAGTGACCTACTACCTAATAGTTTTGGAACACATTTATTACCTCAATGATACCCACTCTCGTTCCTGTTTTGTATTGCACTATCGACGCATGTCGTAATACTAACCAGATGGAATTGGAATCTACTTGCCTATGGTTGTGTCTACAGATGGGCACAGCGGCGACTTCAATCCGTGCCTACCTACCCACCTTCCCAACTGAATTCCCTAAGATTATTATTTTTCCCTTTTTGGTGTTTACGGACATCATTTTTGAGGTCGGTCCATTTTTTGTTAAAAAGGTTTTTTGTGTTCCTCCTCGAATACGGATGTGAAGTTCGACGGACTGCCTACCAAACCTAATAGATGAAAGTTCAACGTACCGTCACACGGGGTCGCTTTGCTCCGGTTTTTTGAATTTTTTCAGAAATTATAATTTTTTCTTTACTTGATTCTCTTGAAAAAATTCCATTTTTGGATGAAAGTCAAGTAGGTACTTCCTATTAACAGAACCTGACGTCACAAATGTTGATACATCTTTTAAAAGTTGAATATTTTTTGTTGAATATTGGAGCAAAGTTACCCGGGGGTATGATGACTTTGCTCCAATTTTAGAATGTAACTGAAAACCAACCTGGAATGAATCTTGGAGCATTTTAACCCCGTCCATTGGAATAATTTGGCCATGTATATACAGGAAAACACGAACAAAAATGTATTTCTTAAAAATTTTAAGTTTAAAACAATTTTCCAATTGAATTTCAATTTTTGTATACAAAATCTTTTCTCTATTACAAAAAGTATAACTTTCATAGTTTAATGTGAAGCTCAAGCGAACAAAATACTTATTAAATTGTAAATAAGATCAAAGGAAGGAACATTTCAACTAGTAAAATGGTACTTATCTACATTGTATCATTTAAATGATGCTTCCGTGAAAAAAGAAAACTTATTTATGTTCCTTGGTAGAAAGAACTACTTAAAATTAGGAACACACCAAAAACACTTGGAATGTGGCAGGCAAGTGGTAACTCAATAACTCAGGCACTTTGGTAAACCATTAAAAAAACTTCACAATGTAAAATCTCGTCCATGTAATCCTTGTAGGGTCTAGCACCTGGTGTCCTCGACCTAAGGCATCTTGTCAACAACGAACAAACAAAAACGGGATTAAATTCAGTACAGGGTTACAAAAAATACAAACTTTCTAGTAAATTCCAACTGAAATAATGGGCTTCTTCGCTCTAAAACATTGGTGCCAAGTCACCCCACTATTCGGAGCAAAGTTACCCCGTCCGGCTTTTTTGTTGATTGCAACCACAGAAACCGGTTGAAAAGGAAAAACTCACTGAAATTCTGAATCAGCATAAAAATTATAATAAGAGAATAGTGTTACTAACCTGCTGTGATAAATACGTTGGCGTGCAGCTGAGAAATTTGCGGGACCGACTTAGAACAAGATTTCAACTGCACTACAAAAACGGCAATGCCACGAGTATGAAACGGTTGTGGAAGATTATTCTTCACATGGAAGTTATTTGCATTTATGCCCTACAAAAATATCACTGGAGCGCTACGATCGGATGAAGACAAAAGAGTGACGTCACTCTCAAAGATTTTCGGATTTTGGAGCAAAGTTACCTCAGAGGGAGCAAAATGACCCCGTTTGACGGTACCTAACGACGTATTTCCGCTTTGGTGCCAGACTGGCACCAATGGTTGTGGTGGTGGTGGTGAGGGGGGGGGGGGGGTGCTCGAATTCGCATGTTGGGGATCGTAGATCATGGATTTTAAAATGCTCTTCAAATTCGAGACTCCCACGCCGCTAAAAGTGTTATGGTGGATAATGGTGAGGGAAGGGAGGGGGGAACACAATTTCTTGCCTGATATACTAAATAAGGTACATCGAGTGAAAAAGTTTTACCGCTCATTAATTGGTTTAAATTGACCTAATGCTTATCCATTGGGACGTCCCCTGGAATGCATGCATTACTAATCAATGTTTGTTTGTTATTTCCAATGCTAAACATCTAGAACTGAGAGAGAAAATATTATTTGTCTTCCTCCGTACGCATAACCGAGTGACGTAAAAACCTTTGAATACTCAAAACATGTCGGACTGTTAAAAAAGGGCACTGTATTACTCCACCAAATTGAAGGGGCCTGTTTCAACTCAACAAGTCTGGGTGCATCATCTATAGTAATATCATGTTGGAAAGTGACAACCATTTTATCGAAATATTGGTTTCGGTAGGAAACGATCGTAGGATTCATAAGGTTTCGGTTTAAACACTTGTGTTGTAAGGAGAACTAAGGCGAGTTTGGTTATAAAGTGCAATAAAGCACAAGTCATCGGGGAAGGGGGCAGGGTCCCCAAAGTCAACAGGCTTAGTACCAATGCGAGGGGGCAAGTGTTGAGCCAACACCCGGCTTAGCCGCTAAGCTACGGGAACTGGGTCCTGCTCGTTACAAAATTATTGACAGGGTAAACTTGGCGGGACCCTCTACAGCAAACTCTTCTATCCTATTACTGAGCGCAAAGCTTGTAATGAGATGATGATTTACCACTCAGGAATGGATGGGACCCTGACGGGTATCTAGACACACACCATCCTCGCATACTGAATAATCGAGGGGAGGTTTGGCGTTTCTTTTCTATGTATATATTTTCCGATAGTGCAGAAAAGAAGTTTGGAATTTTGTAGGTTTCAAGGAAATAAGGAGTCCAGTAGCCGCATCTGAACGCCTCTATCGTGGAACCAGTCGGGTCTTCATTGAGGAAAGAAGACAGTAAGCTCGCAAAAATGGTTGATTTTGAAACTATTTATACTTTAACTTTAACTCATAGTTCACATTGGCCCTAACCTCGAAACATACATATTACTTGCAAGAAATGTAGTTACCTCAGGAAGGTCGAATCGAAAACAAGAAGCCATCGAGGGCGTCACCTGTGTTTATGACGTATTCTGGGCTGTAAACTCAAATTGAGAATATTCTGCTCAAATGGTATGGCCATGGTGCTATGTCAAAATCATGATATCCTCGCTGGGATTGGGAAGCTGAGCACCTAGAGAAGAGATCCTCGTCCTGTGTGCAGATCTATTTCAACATGTTCACTCTAATTTCAGTATTTCACGTTTGCGCATGCGCAGCGGCTACTATTTTAAATTTTAATGTTTAAATTTTAATATTTAATAATTTTAATGGGAGACCATCTACACGCCAACCCGCACAATCCTTGAAAATATCATCAAAATCGGATGAGAATTGTAGAAGTTATGGCTATGCCAAGAATTTCATGACAGAGACACAGACATGCAGACAGACACGGAACCAAAATTGTTCAGGAAGGTCTGGAACGTAAAACGCGAGTGGAAATTTTGATTTTGGAGAACTTTTTTTTCAACCTTGAAAAGTGAAAACGAAGCTTCCTCTACCTTGGTAGACTCGGAAGCAAAACTACAACATACGTGTGGGTACCTGGGTACTGTATGAGTTCGGGATGACAAGGGAAGTATTTTTTGAGGTTTTTGCAGTCGATAAAATGGCAACTTTCAAAACTCGCTCATTAACTCATACTGCACGAATGGGATTTTCACCTATATTATTGCGATATCACCACAGAGACAGCGATCGGTCATTGGGCAGCAAAATTCCGTTGATGTATGCAAGACCACGAAGACGATGTCGAACCACATATTTTTCTCGTCGATCGAGGCGGTGAAACGTGAGAAAAATTAAGTAAAAATATTGTTTCAGAGCTTGATTATACCATCGAATATTCCTCCCGTCGAAAAACATTCAACAAGACAACATTTAACAAAAACATTCATTCCAGTAATCAAGAAGTAATCTAGTAGCCATTCTAGTGATCCATTTTCGAGCAGGAAAAATATAGTTCTCTTTCAGAAAAATAACAGTTATTTTCAAGGCCCACCGAAATGTCTAGCAATGTCGTTTTTTTCTCTATCTTGTTGTGAGCTGGAGGTATTAATAGTGTGTCGATTGAGATTCTCGAATGCAGAAGTGTTGCTGAATAAATACGTGGAAGTTTTTCAAGGCTTACAGAGGGCCAAAGTCAAAAGGTAATCAGAAACAAAATGAATGATATTTTTTGTATAGGTCGTGTAGTGAGGTACAACCCGGAGCAGTTATAAGTGAGAACGTTCTGATAAAAGTTGACTTCCAGATAATCGACGAGACGTAACCTGGGAAGCTTTGCATCTACAATACACGTTCCCAAAATCCTTTTAGTGGGTAGCTTAAACATGGAAAAGTATTAAGAAGCATTCAAGTAATAAAGGCTATACTCTTGCCTTTATTTAAAGAGCTCTGGACCGCGGGTTCCAAAACCCCTTCCCTGCCAAGAGGTGGCAACGTTGCAAGGTGCTCACCTTGCGGTGAAAACCCTTGCGGTGAAACCTTGC
Organism: Apolygus lucorum; assembly: GCA_009739505.2. NCBI lineage: Eukaryota > Metazoa > Arthropoda > Insecta > Hemiptera > Miridae > Apolygus > Apolygus lucorum. The sequence goes on along the minus strand of CM019167.2, from coordinate 109,131,229 downwards.
GGTGAAAACGGTCACAACCCTTCGCGGTCAAAACCCATCATCCCTCTTCCTTCTTCCTCTTCTATCAACATACAATTTAATTATTTATCGTTCGGTGAACATTTTTTGTAATTTAAATTCGTAACGTACTAATTATTCTGATGAAAATGAGTCCAAATTTCCTGTAATTCGGCAAAGAGGGCGTAATTCGTTTGGGTGGATTGGCCGGGAGAGAGCTGCTGAGTTTTAATCGTACCTGCCTCGAGTTTATACTCGATATGTTCAATTTTTCTCGCTGATCACGGTTTTGGTGATGGGATGATCGAAATAATTTGTGAATCAAGTGTGCATTTGCAGAAGAGGGTAAACTGTTGGGGGGCGGGGGTTCACGGGCGGAGGGGTCGCGCAGGTATACCTCGACCTTCTGCTGGGGCTCGGATTTTTGCAGCGATGCCGAACCTTCGGGGCCTTCAAAAATCCCAGAGCTCTTTAAATAAAGGCAAGAGTATAGGTTCGAGGTTCCACTGCATAAAGTCGATTTGCCGTAAACCATTCCACCAGCCTATTTTTCCCGAACTTTTGATGCATCTTTCATTGCCTGCTCACCATTCCAAGTCAGGGTCTGCAAAAAAGGAGGAAGCTGCTCCTGCCTCCAGCATGTATTCGAATACAACTAACAAGGTGCTCGGACATAAATTAAAATAAAAAAAAAGTCTGCCAAGTGGGTGTGGCACATAGCTTCCTCGTATCCATAACCCGATTATATAGATGATCAGATGCATAGTTGTTAATCTCAAAACACCAATCTCTAAGTACCTTCCACTACCCTCATAGGGGACCATCTACACGCTAATCTAAACAATCCTAGAAAATTTCATCAAATTAGGATGAAAAATTAAGTGAGTAGATGTGATTGGATCAAAAAAATACTTAGCGTCGGCTGGGATTCGAACCCGCGACCCCTGGGGGACAGTTGAAGTTACGGCTGTTACAAGTAATTCACGTTTGCGCATGCGCAGTCGCTTGTATCAGTCCGGGGATGATGATTTTCATAGGAGACTATCTAAAACCTAATCCACATAATCCCTGAAAATTTCATTGAAATCGGATAGACAATGTAGAAGTTATGGCCGTTACAAGGAATTCACTTATGCGCATGCGCAGTCGCTTGTATCAGTCCGGGGATGGTGATTTTCATAGGGGACCGTCTACACACCAACCCGCACAATCCCTGAAAATTTCATAGAAATCGGACAATAACTTCGTACAGTTATGCGCGTTACAAGGAATTCATGACAGACACACAGACACGGAACCAAAATTGTTCAGGAAGGTCTAAAACGCAAAACGCGAGTGGAAATTTTGATTTTGGAGAACTTTTTTTTTCTTCCTTGAAAAGTGAAAACAAAGCTTCCGCTACCTTGGTAGACTCGGAAGCAAAAACGTCGTCCCACGAGACAGTCAAAAACCAGGACTACTACCTATGTATTTGGGATTACTTTCAAACTAAAGGTTCTCATCATACGACTTACCTGTCAGGTGAGAGAAATAACTAGAATTCGCAAATCGCAGAAGATCAATTCGTGTGTTTGAGATATTATTTTGGAAGTTTGTGGACAATTTTAAATTAAATGCCAAAATTCATAAATGTGCACGATGCAGCTATTTTTGTGTATTGGCACTATGCTATTCATAGCTTAGTGATCTAATTTAACAGACGATCCGATCTATATGATGATAGTCAATAGATTACATCCGATCTATAGATGACATACAGTGCGAAACAAAATTATAAAAAATACATCCAAGTTTGTGCATGAGCAGTTCAATCATATTAAATGCAACGAAACTGGTAAAGGCCCAATGCACACAGTCGCTAAGAATGTAATCGAAATTCATAGATTTAAACGAAAATACACTGGAAGCATTCCCTTAAATAACACACCCCTTGAAGAAGAATAACATCCATGAATTCGGGTTGGAAAAAATAGGAGGTAGAGAAGATGAGGTTTGGAGAATTCAAGTTTACATGGAATAGACATTCCCTCATATGGGATCATCAGAACATTTGTCCTCAACAACAGTCCAAGTTTGAGCGAGATAGGGCTATCAGAGCAAGGTTTCCGAGTTCAAGAAAGAAGGTGTTCATACTAGAATTTGTGAACAGATGAACACGCTCGTCCTTGAAATTAAGGCACGTGTGGGTGAATAGTTCATTTTACCCCCTCCCTGTGGTATATACTGACTAACAGAACCTCACATACATATTCGAATGTACAGGTACAAATATTGTTCGCATTCAATATAATTCCATACATTTGGGAGCGTACAAGTGTTTCTAGTCATTATTGTGAAAGTGAGAGTGGAATGAACTTCTATTACTACCCATTTGTTAGAGGTTGGAAACCTTACCCCTTGGCGGTAAGGTTCATGCAGAACCCTGGCCTCCCGAACTACCTTCTTCCACTCATCTCTGTCTACAGATTTTCTCCTCCAGTTTCTGACCCCCATCTTCCTCAGGTTCTCATCCACATCATTAGTCCATCCTTTCCTAGGCCTCCCTAACCTTCTCCTTCCTCCAGGTTCGCCAGCGAACACCCTCTTACATGCTCGGTTGTCAGACATGCGCTCTACATGCCCTTCCTAGCATAATATTATCCTTTGATTGAGCATATCCCCATGCCGACCACGATGTTCTCCATGCAACTGGTAGAGCTCGTGGTTTTTCCTGAATTTCCAAGTACCATTCTTGCATACCGATCCGTATATTTTCCATAAAATCTTCCTTTCCCAGATTTTGAGAATCTTTTCACCAGCTTTGGTCAACACCAAAGGTATGGAGCCAAAATAACCACCGGTTTTCGTATAGTTTTGTAGATGATGGTCTTGGTTCGTTTTGACATCAGAGATGACCTAAGCATAGGAAGCGTTGGAAACCCTTAGGGAAATATGAAAAAAAGAAACACTGGGGGCGTATGGCTAAATCCCATCTCTTGGTAGGCTAAATTCCAGACATGTACATAATATGACCATTGGAGCCTGTCGAAATATTCTGAATATTTATGTGCAAATTTACCTCTATGATATTCGAGGCGGATAGTAATACGAGAACTACTGAGCCTAGCCGTAGTTATCTAACCATAAAAAACAGTTCCCAACACTAAAATGACATAGGTACAGTTCTCATGAGTAGTATTTCTCAGAGTGGTTCAGGTACCTAGTTAGATACTGAAAGTTTAGCGAGACCATGTTGAACATCATGTTGATACCGAGTACTGGAGGGGAATATTGCAAATTCAATAGACCTGACTGAATTCACCAAAGGACGCATATTGTGACCACCAAGCAACCCAAGTAGGTACGACGTTGTTCGAGGCAGCCACCGCATCAGGCGAAGTTTTACTCGGTGGTCGTGGGGCACGCCTAGTATGGTACACTGTAATCCAATCATAAAAGTTGGGAAGGCCAGCGTTTCCAACGGCCAGCCCGGCGAAAGTCAACTCCGGTTTTCCTTCAAACACCGGAGGAACAACGCTAGGTAATTTATGCAGATGGGTTGACTCTCGGTTATTCTCAGTCGCCATTTCATAGCTCACCTTCTTATTTGCAATAGTTGCAAATGCACGAAGGGTGTCTCGTCTACCACAAGCAAAAGCTAATTTCTGCGGTTCGATAAGGTAGGATATTAAAATACGCTGCATAGACAATAGGAAAAAGAGGCTTGTCATTCAGAATGACATAATGAGCGAATAATCGAGTAAAACACTTCCCATTATTACATAATGTTTCATTATCTTTCCTCTTATACCTCGTGTAACAACTTTTCTTTCAACAATAAGAATTTATTACTCAGATTCATTACAATTAACTCGTTACTGAAGAACGATAACAGGAAATGGAACGTGAGAGGAAATGAAAGTTCAGATTGACTTTCTTCTTGAAAATTTCACGTTAACATAACATCCGTTCTCGTTCATTAACGATCATCAAGTTTCCTCATTTCATTATCATGACTTTGTTGTTGTTGTAAATAGAAGCTAAGGTGCAGATGATAGACGTTTCTTTTCCGTTTCAGCCTGAAATTTGAACTTGATCCAAAAAAAATTTAACCCCAAGGATGAAGTTTACCACAAGGTAAACGTTTGTTTTTCGAGACAATCGAAAAGTTTTCCTGGGTAACGTAACCCTACAAAGGACTGGGATTGGGTGAAGTTTATCGTGGTTACGAAAAAAATGCCGACTCGTGTTGCCAGCTGATTCTTTCAATTGCTGTAGCCCCGACTTTATAAGTTATCAGAACCAATTATTTAGCTCTTATTTATTATCAACATTAAATAATAAGATATCGCCTGGGCAAGGGAATAATCCAGTATTTTAACACCTATCTAGTGTTCACAAAATTCAGCTGGAAATGAAACTTCTACATGGAATTGCCATTGTCTTTCAAATAACCAAAGCTAACTAAGTTTCTCCAGTAGGAAAATAATTCATCTATTATTCGAACAGAGAACAGATGAATATAAATAATAAGATAGGTACAAGAAAAGTACCTTTTGGATACAGCGGCCTTATCAATTTCTGTAGGTTCTGTTTTGCAATTTGAGGAACTGGGTATGTAGGTGAAACTAGAAAAAATCACTGATTTTCAACCTAGTGTTATTTCATTTGAACTCGGATCGAACACAGACGGTGCAATCAAATATTGAAATGCAAATAAAATATTCTATATTATAGAATATGAAATCGCATTTATAATCAAGGTAAAGTCGAACACGGAATACCGACTACTCAAAATCTTCCTAAGAAAAAACCATTGTCTAAACTCCCGAACTTCACACTCGACTTTTCAATCCCGTTAAGAAAGAATAATAAGAATAATCACGTTGTTTTTCGATATTCGAGTTACATTTCAACTAACCAGTTCGCGAAAGTGAGAATCACTTTGTTTACATTTTTCGAGATGAAGAAAATTGAGCGACAGTGTTGCTGGAGCTGAATGCACTTTTTCGGGAAAAATAGGCGACAGTGTAGCCAAAAAGTTGTAATTTTTAGGTGTAAAATGTAGTGGAACACCATGGAACTGTCTGATTTTCAACTATCCATGAGCAAAACTAACTTTAGAGCGTCGGTTTCCATGGCCACCATGAAGTTCATCAAGGTTAAATGAATAATTATTCATTACATTATTCATTGATTATAATCAATTCTATTAAGCTAACCCAATCCCGATTTTTTTTTTTTTTTGAACGCCCATTTTGGTTTATTTTTAATAATGAACCTTTGGAATCGAACAAGAAAAAAAATACCACGCACCTTATCGCTCGATTTCAAAAGTTTATTATTGAAATAATAAACCAAAACCGATAATTGAATCAATTCCAAGCGAGTGCGCTGTCGTGTGCGTACGATGATGCTCGTAGTTTGAATCCGCTACTGAATCAATATCTGAAGGAGAAAGGCACGTAAAGATCGAAACATTTAATCGTTCAGATCGGAGTATGTAAATATGAAAGTTTGTTGGAATGAAAGTGTGAGAAATTGTATGTTGTAATCTTCACATGAGAGTTGCTGTTTACCTTTTCATCATGTAAGTCTTCGAAATTATCAAATCACTAAAAACTGCAAAGCTATTGATTCCAACAACGCACATTCTTTTATCTCTATTTAATTTTTCGTCTTTAAATGGTGATAAGGTTTACAATTTTTTTTTTTTTTTTTTTTTTTTATGAGATGTTTTCAAGATGGTTTTTTTTATCAATTGGCTGATTCCATGATTAGGAGGGGTTTCCTTTTGATAATAACTTTTTGGAAGGATTTATCGGGTGGCGTTTGTCTTCAGAGTCCCTAATCATACCGAGGGCAGATTAATACAACGCAAAATGTTTAATGTAACATTTCTGTTTGTTTTCCATTCATATTTTACAATCGCTCGGTTGTTAATTTTTATTTTTAACAAAGGATTTTTTTATAGACTATCTACACTCCAACTTTTGCAGCCTCTGAAATATTAATCTTAGCAGACTCCGTTGTCTTTAACCTTCCCTTTTCATTACGGTTGGTTCACCTAATGACGTCGACATGGTTCCAACAAGATGGCGTCATTACTGAGTCAACTGACCTTTACGGAAAGATCTCGAATTTGTTACGGTTCCCTCCTTCCTGGAAAGTAACGGAAAATCCTTCTACCTTCTGCGTCGGACTCACGAACATGATACCTTCCCGCCTCCATAACTCGCTCGAATGGTTCACGTCACCCTCAGTCGCCATTTCATAATTTCGCAAAGTGAAGCAGAAGGATATTAATTTAACTTAACTAAAATTCCCAGACAGTACACACCGGTGGGAAAAAACTTTTGTATTAAATTGTATTTAAATCATTTCTGTACTGATGAATGTCGTTTGTGGCCTGCTACGGTCCACTTTCCAAGGCTCTGGTGGATCATGGACGGAGACAAACACAGATATACAGTAAATAATATAACATAACATGTTATATTAGAATGTGCATATTATGCACACTCACACACATACATACACTCCTACTCGACACACTTTTCCAGATGGATTGGTTCACAAATCATATTCTCTTCCAGATCAACTTCATCCATGTCGTCCTAATTTAGCAAGCTTTGGCTGTGTAGCATAACTTATTTTGTATTATGTAGACACTCACTTCCAACTAATAGTACAGATTTAACTTTCTTCCATCAAGGGAAGTGCAACACTTTTTGAATGTGCTAGGAGAAGCAAGAATCCCAGCGCTCTCCCAAGTCCTGCAGGAACGTCGAGAACCCGGAGTATCATCAATGAGTTTTCTCGTAAAGCTCGCAGAATGCGTTTAGACTATGAATGTAAGATATACTATGAAGGAACAGCGAAGGGAACTCAGATGGGGCCATCTTATGCGAATTTGTTCATGGATGACCTAGAAAACAGGTTCCTGGCATCTCAAAAAAAGGTTCCGCTGATGTGGAAGCCAGTGGCAGCTCCTGCCCTGAAACTCAGGGTGCACAGAGATCAGGAGAAGCTATGGAGAAGGGACAGAATAGGTGCTTTCTCTGCCAAATAGAAATTTCAACGATATGAAAATGGGATAAATCTTGGTAACTTTATCATCTTAAAATTGCAAACGTTACTAAATACGTAGGTCAATAGACACGAAAAATAATGTTCTCTAGTGGTTAACAGAAACTCTGAAATACTTAAAGAAATGCATCCATCTAATTGCAATAGCTGAAATACGTCGTAACATTGAACTTTCATCTATAAGTTTTAGTAGGCAGTCCGTCGAGGTTAACATCCGTATTGGAGGTGAAACACGAAAAAACCAACGAAATATGCGGTTTATGGTGCCCTGGCACCATGGTGGCATCACTATTAGTTCCACGGTGGCACAGAGAATCATCGGATCATCTTTTGAATAATCGGGTTATGGATACGAGGAAGCTATGTGCCACACCCACTTGGCAGACGTTTTCTTTTTTCTGTTGAGTGTTGTCCTCCTTCACCCCAGATCGATCGCATAAGGACGCCCAAGTCTTACTGTGGGACGTCCTAATTAACGAGCCCCTTGTAGACTCCGGGATTCGAAGAATCTTCCCTCTCATCATGTCCACGCATGGCTAGCTCAAAAACACCACAGAACTTGATACAATCGATGATTCGAGATAGAATGTACCTATTTTTTTAAACCGTTTCGGTTTTTTGCATCAGATTAGGTATCTAGAGATTGATGTTTTGAGATCAACTAGATACTACGCATCGGATCATCTATGCAATCGGGTTATGAATACTTGGAAGCTATGTGGCACATCCACCTGGCTGACGTTAACATTTCGGAATTACTGAAAGAAAGGAGTGTGGTAAAGACAACATGCAATGATATTATAATTATTTTATTCCCATCTGAAGATGTTCCACTCCAAATCAAGATCGATTAGAGAAAGAAAAAATCTTTCGAGTAGACATTTTTAGCTTCCTCACGTTTAGCCCGACCCTCGAGCGCTCGGATAGTGAAATCTCACGCCCGTTGCAAATACTTGGGCCGGAAAAAACCCAACATAACAGGGTAGTTCATCCTCGCGCTTTTATTCAATATATTTATGCACCTCCCTCCAGTCGTGGAAAAACCCGGGGCGTATAGTGGCAGCTGATAGTCATCATCCCCCAACCTCTACCGCCGGGTACTTGGATATTCGTTTTTACGAGACCCAAACCACGCCCCTCGTCCCCGTTGCCCCACCACAAGTCAGTCGGGAAGTTCCTCTCCGGGAGCTTTTGAAAACCTATTGTTCACTCCGGTAACCGGTAAACCTTTTACGGAGATTGTGGTAAATAGGTCATGAACTGCGTTCACTACTCATCTTAATCTTGACTTGAAAATTTCGGTAAATGAATGGTATCCAACTTCCTCAAGCTCCTCTTATAAGAATACTCTCAGCTGAAACACAGAGCTGAAGAAAAAAGAAAGCTAACAATAAAAAATCTTCATTGCCCTACCACACCTCCAAAACGTTAGACGTCTCTTTAAATAAAAATATTAATATTGACGACAATTTCTATTTCCATAACCATGTTTCTGATAGTTATACGATTCTGTTAGTTATAGTGATTTTATGACTCTATTTTTCATCTAGTTGATTTCACTCAATGCTATTGTTTGACCTACTTCATGTCAAAGTTCCTTACAATCCCAGGAAGTAAACAAGGAAAGATCAACCTAACTACTTTTTTTCAAGCGTTACAAATACATATTTATATTTATTTTATAGGGATTCCTGAAATGGGTTTTTATCTATTCGCCTACTCGAATATCGATTAATGTGTACTGATTAATCTATTCAATCAACACTGAGAACACGTATGTACACTGATTGTGCACGAAGGTAAGTAATATCGATATTTAGCTTTTTATATTGTACCTATCCCTAGTTCAAAGACCCAACACGAACGTATCAGAGAGTTGATCATCGGATATAAAAGACGCAGACAGGCTCATTTCGGACGAGTCTCCATTTTCATTACGACCAGAGCCACAGCTGATCCTGAGTGAACAAACAACCTTTTTCTAGCAAAATAATTTTCCAGATGCGATGGAAACACGATGCAAGGCGAATCAGGAACATCAAAGAGTATAACTCTTGGGCCGAAGAGAAAATAATACAGAAAAGATGGAAATAATAAGACGGCGGGTGCCTCTCGAATGGAGAAGATGCTGCAGACTTTATTCAATCAAAACGGACTCGAGTGCCACTAAATATACTATCGTAAAATGTATCCATGTACGGGGTATTCCACATCACCGTCGTACTTTCAGATGAGAATACCTAATTTTTATTAAAAAATATATTGTTGAGGGGATCACAACTTTCCTCTGCAAATTTAAATTTACGAGAAATTTCGTTAGAACATTCAAAACTTCGAAAACACTAGTTTATCGAAGCTAGTAAACAAATGAATACAACTTCTTGATATATTCATAGTTTGAATAGCTCAAAATATGTTGAAACACTCTAGAACAGTGTTTGTAATGTTTGATAATGCGTGCATAAGGACATACTGCTTGACTGGAACATGGATCTTATGTACGAGTGTTGTAGGTAGGTGTACGTGTAGGTCTGCGTGTGTAGGTTGTGTACATCCATGTTCTTTTAATCATTACCTGGAGCAAAAAACCATTTGAGTTAATTAAGGAAGGCTATATCGAGCGAGGCCAGTACGAGTAACCGGATAGCGTATTTTGATCCTTCCATCATCCAGCTGTCTATCAGAGAGATGACTCTCTTCCTATTCTTCATATTTTGCTACAGCATTAATTAAGTCCCAAACTTGCTAACTCCCCTATTAAAAGGTTCGAAAAAATAACTAAGCTGTCAGCATTTTCCCCCCGTTTTCCTGTAGTGAAGTAACACTTCAACCAGGGAATTCATTCAGCCTGCTTCCATTCATGATCACAGGCAGTATACATTATTGTATTGCAGAATAAATTTTGACTTTCTCTAACGCATTGGAATAGGTCTCAAAATACATCAAAACAGTCGGCGAATAGGCTATCCCAGTTACGTTTGGGTTTATCACTTTCGTCCACGGAGTTCACAAACTCAATAAAATCTAATAATGTCAAGCATTCAAACTTCGCCTTGAGCCTCTCTCGAACAGTTGGGGAAAAACCTCTTGTTGTACAGAGCTGTCTCAGTGTCGGTATCCCACAGCAAGCTCCAAGCATCTAGCAACTCTTCACGCAGCATACTCCGGGCATATGATCGTGGATTTGCTGTGAATATTTCAGGTCGCATGGTATCCACTGCAGCTTCTTTGGCGAGTTCGTCAGCGGCTTTATTTTCATCAATCCCAGAATGAGCTCTCAGCCACCTGACGCCGATCCTCCAGATGTCACAAAGTTAACGCCGATTCTAGATCCCAGATTGTGCCCTTTATCTTGCCATCACTAGACCGTCCACCGTACCTGTTTGTGGTTCAAAGCCATACAGTCTCACTGAGAGGAAGTCGACAGACCGCATATGGAGCATGATCCAACAGGTCAATAATTTCTCCAATACTTTAGCGGTAGGAATACTCCAATACCGGTAGGAATACTCCAATACTTTAGCGGTAGGAGGCTGATCGGTTGAAACTTCGATGGAACATGAAGGCCCTCGTCTCCTGCCATCACTTGGGGGGGGGGGGGGGGGATAATGGAGCGAATCTGATGTCCCTCTTTTCCTGTTGCTCTGAGGAGTTTGTCTCACGTCCGCTGGTACTGGGGTCGAGTCTGGAAACTCACCTACGAAATTTCTTCACCTCCCATAGTGCTGATGTTTCCTATTTTTCTCTTGTGGGTTTCATATTTGGGCATACCTACTTCCTGATGACATACAATCAGAAAACCTTACCACAGCCAGCTCGAAGAGGTTCTTAATTTAGAAATAATTTATCATATGTTCATCCAGCACCATGTCCATGTTCATGTTTCTCTTCTCCATCTAATGATTATAAATTAACTGCATCTACGAGTTTGTATGTGTTTTCCTCTACACTCTATGTCTTGTTTTTCTCTTGATGAGTACTTTCAATGTTTAATAGAAAGAATTTCTTTTGATGAAATGGCACATTCACCATTGCTCAAAACTGCAGGCTAACGAACTCATGTTTCTGTTATTATGGACATTTTGGCACAATTTTCGACTTTTCCAGCTAACCCTTGCGGTGAGTTATTGTCCGGAACAACACAAAAACACATTTATATACTTAGTAAAATGTGTAAACTTTAGAAAAACTTTCTAGAATGTTCCACGAATACAATTTTTTAGGCCGTTGCCATAGCGTAATTTTTGAGGAAAATTCGATAGACACAAAAATTCTTCATTCCTTTGAAACCTGTGTTATGGTTTTTGTATAAAAAAAAAAAAAAAGTTATGTACTAATCCACAGTGTATTTTCGGTAGGTCTTGAGCTACGCGTGACATCGTGTTTTCGGTTTTTTCCCGACCGATAAACAGCATTCCAGAGCTGAACGATGACGTTCTGAAGGAGTGTCTTCTGAGAGCTTTTTTACGGAGCTGATGGCTCTACAGGAGGTTCTCGCCGGCTTCACGCCTCGTACGATCTGACGACTCGTAACTAATTGGCTGACTTCATCATCAGGGGCTGCTTTGGTTGGAAAAACGCCTTCGGCCTTGGTCTGGTCTGGTCACCGTCGGTCACACTCATCACAGCGGGTTTCCACGCTCTTTCCAACTTCCTATCATGCCCTTTCGCTCACCTTTGTTCGTGATACGCCCTGCTACCTTCACTCCAACATTACCCTTACCCTTCAATTCCATTCATCTTATGGTTGGATATTTGAATTTTGGAGTAGAAACAAGCTTGTTCAATGCATCTTCAAATTTGTTTGAGAGAAACTTTGAACCATAAAAATCCATTTCACTGAGTGTGGCCTCCGCGTTTGGAAACTCAGGAGCTTCTTTGAACAATAATTGTTCACAGAATCACATTATTTGTGAGAATTGTTCACAAAATTATTTTGTTTGAGAATGTTTCTGAAACTATTGCTTATTAATTTTGAATCCCTTAATATCGAAGGAGCGACAATACACGTGAAAAGTCAGATTTCGCACAAGATTATAGACTTCGTTCGAAGTGGTTACAGATATTGCCAAAATCCGCTCAACATAACCAAAGGGTTTACATAGTTCTTCCATATTGCTTGTTTATGCTTTATATTATGGAATAATAAGATACGATTAAATCATATATAAAGTTTAGTACTAATCTAGTCCATTGATTCATGCCTAAATTCAATTTGCTTATAAAACGTAATTTACACCTAACCACAATTCCGTATATATTAAGTTCGAGAAAATAGTCGTATCATTTGAACGTTTTGGTTTATTATTTTCAAAAATGAAAATAGTAAAGCCCTCAACGTCGGCCGTCTGGACTTAGTTACCATGGACCGATTTCGATGAAATTTGATATATCGGCTCCATTCGGGGTCTAGTTGTACCCCGAATCTTTTGGTTGTCAGCCATTTGGAAGGAATGGAAAATAGGGCCTGAAATTCACAAAATGTCCTAGCTCAAAAACTTTCATGACAAAGGTATTGTTTTTTCTATAAATTCAAAGTAGGTAGTATTGAAATTATAGAATCTAAAGAGACCACCCAGAGC